>CM068373.1:197708875-197849449 GCA_034769895.1 Magicicada septendecula | reverse complement strand
CACTCACGGTAAGCCATCGGGCTGTCATTAGTGACACAACTATTACACAGTGTCTTATGCAAAGCCAACTTTTTTTAAAGCAACCAAATCGTTTCGCGATAGCAGTTTTACTCATCGCTTCATTACTGGGTCCAGGATTTATATGTAAAAATCAACAAAAATGTATGGTTTAAATACACACAAAAATAGAAAATATTTTCACCATAATATGCAAAAGCAAACAAACAAATCTCATTTCCACTGTTGTTCTGAGGTAAATCTTACTGTTTCTAAGGTGTTACAATTGACAAGGAAATATTTTCATTCTGATATATTTTTTTGAAAAGTTCCTCTATCAGACATTAAACACATTTTCTGCAGTAAAAATTTCCTTCAGTGTCCTATGTCACAGGCAGGTGTAAAATCTGTTTTCTCCTATTATTTCTTCTTTTATTTCAGCTTCTTGCCCAGACCAGCTTTCCTTTTCTTAATTTGAGAGGTCGTTTTGTGTCCAGAAATGTTGACTAAGCTTATGGGGCACCTTTTGTACCAGCACCTTTTGAATTTTTGAAGACAACGCTAACAAAAACTATTCTTTTACATAAAGTGAGAGCTACAAGGAATTATTTAGAGCTCTCTAACTGTTTAATAATTTCAAATAATTTAGAGAAAGCGATTACAAACGTACTGGAACTTCTTAAACTTTACTGCATAATTCTTAAAGTTTCGCAGTTCTGGCTGCATCTTACGCAGTTAAGGAATTTAACACTGTTTGAATTCACTAAAACGTTTTCATAATAGCGCATTCTCCGTTAGCTGTAGAAACTTTTTTAATTACCCGATAACGAAACGGACACAACTGACAATGTAATGCGACAGTTTACAGTAAATTATGCGTTTTTAGTTTAGTAATGTCAAAGTACATACATTTTATAGGAATGTACAATTATATCCACTAAGAAATACGTTGGCAAATCTTTTACCAAGACGATTTTATAATCTGTAAAGTTCCTCAAATCTTAAGATATGCAAAAACATCATGCATTTTGTACACAAATCAGGGTTTTGTCTTCATATTTACAGACTATTTGTTATGTGATTAATAAATTTGATGCACGCCCAAAAATGTTAATTTAAATTTTCTAATTCCCAGTATGATTATGAAATACGTTTATTCAGTTTGTATCGTCATTGGTATAATTGAAGAGTACAATTAACAGTAAAAAGCACTGCATGATTCCACTGAACAATGATAAAGTTATTTTTGGTAAAAACATCACCAGAAGATGAGTCGTTTTATCGGGCGAGAGATCCTTACTTTATCATGTGCACTTATGCCCTTCATGTAGAGAATAAACAAAATAAATGTATATTATCTTTAAGCATTATATTATAGCTACTCTAAGTAAACAGTAAAGTATTATATATATGTATATATATATATATATATTATGAAGATATATATTGACACTTACTTTTGCAGATATGCTGTTACTCATTTGTGCGCACTTACCCACGTCTCGAAGGTATACACTTCTTCTGCAGTATTTACCTTGATGTCCCCGGCTGGGTCGCAGGCTTTGGTCGTTGATTGAGTGTGGATAAGCACGTGGATATCGTTATACAATTTTAATACAAGTAAAGAGTACAGAGGATTTAGTACTGGTTGTGAAATTAGTACGACTGTGTTAATAAAATCATATTCTTTTGTTTATTAATTAAGAAATTCAAATTATCACATTATGTATTATTTTGTGTGTTAATTACTCTTTGAACCCTTATATTCGATACGAATATAATGTAATTATAACGTGTTTAAAATCTTATCTCTTATATTCTAAGACATATTAAGACATATTATTATAATATTTCAGGTCATATATGTTTTAGGTTTGTGTATAATATATACACAAACCTAAAACATATATGACCTGAAATATTTACACAGACATATAATACATAACACATATATTATTATAATACGTGATTAACACGTATGAATTGCATATTCATCTTGTCTTTGCAAGTGTGGTTTTTATTATATACCACTTAATAAAACAATTAATTAATTAAAAATACTAATAGAGACCAGTCTATTACTTTAATTAATTATATTCTAATGTCTCAGTTAATTAACAATCTTCAATTTAAGTAACTCTCGTACTTGAATTTAATTATCTTATCAAATATAAAATATAATAAAATATGGTTCTATACTGACCATTTATTTATGAGATTAATAAATTTATATGCTCTGTTCAATTATTCTTTGAACTTATTTATTACTCATTATGAAAAATAAAAATATAATAATGTTTATGTAAACTTGTATATGGAATCTAGAGCTTCTTTCGATAGACCTCAGGGTCATTTATAATATTAAATAAATGTCTGACTTCACCTGCATATTTCTGCAAACATTTAACTGTGTCGTTACCGTCATCCGGACTCTCGAGTTTGTTGATCCTCTTCGGTATCACCTTCTCTGTCTCTGCGTCGTTGAAATGTACTCTCACCGTCTACTGGATGCTGAGTTCTGACGTGGACCTCTCGTCGTGATGATGTACGGCTGGATGTAGCTGCATGTGGCTGTCCCTGCGCCCTCTCGTATTTTGCTCTGGTTCCTCTCCTCTTCTTGTCTTGTCCCTCGTGGATGTCTCGAAGTTCTATGTGTACTTCTTGAAGTTCATCGACGTTACAACTTCTTGTAGATTACGATATTATAGTCTTTTAAAATAACTCGTGTTTCACTATTACTTTCACCGACGTAGTGCCGGTTCCATCGCACTTCAAGTTATGTAATACAGTTTAAAAACATTACTTGACTTTGTACAATTCGCGGTTGCGAGATGCGTGGATTTTACGTAATGTCTGTTATTGATCTGAGTTTATCTGAGAAAGCGTGTGTCGCTCGCTGGGGTTTTATACTGCTGCCGTCGTTCCATTCCTGTTGGAAACTATTTGGACAAAATTGAACAGGTACGCGCGTCGATTTAATTGCTAATTACAACCTACGCGTCTTTCTATGAAGCGCACAATTTTTTATAAATATTATTTCACACATCGTTAGGTATATTATTAAACTTTATTTATGCAAATTATGAATATTTGTACTCTTACTCTAACTTTGTAGAGAATTTAATTATTAGAAAACTGATGCGTATAATGTTTATTGAAAGTAAGTACAAATTTGAGAAATTTGACTTTAATTAAAAACAAAACAGACCAAAATGTGCCAGAAAAGTGTTACAATTTACAAGAAATGGCATTGTAAAGTGTCGAAACACCTGCACTTGGGCAGCCTAAAACCCACGAGACTGCCCTCAAGACATGACAAAAATACTTTTTCTTTTAATGTGTGGTGCGGTCTTCTTGGTGATAATCTCTTAGGCCCTTTTTCCTTACCACAAAGGCTTAATGGAAGACAATACTTACATTTTTTGCAAACGCATCTGACGAAACACTTAGAAGATATTCCACTAGCACACTGGCAGATAGAGTGCAGATATGGTTTTTGAATGACGGTGCATCTGCTTACTACTGTCGTGATTTGATGAACCATTTAAATAATACATTCGGTATGCGATGGATTGGTCGAAACGGACCAGTAAAATGGCCACCTCGAATTCCCCAGGAAAGTCTTACAATTTTAAACAAAACAAAGGTTTTCGTAAACGAGTTCACAACAAATGTAACTGTAAACAAATTAAAAACTTATATTATTGAAATTTTCCTTCAAATGATTAAATATCAAAATTGTTTAATTAATAAAGCTGCAAACGTTCGTTCAAAGCAATTGTTCAATGTGGCCATTTTGTTGAATGCAGAATTCAGCTAGGCGAATCCATGCTAGCCGGGCATGTTTTATAGCATCAGAATTATTCTTAACAGGAGCTCCATATTCTATTATACGTGTCTCAATTCTTCTTGTATGCCAATATGAGCGGAATAAACTAACGACTTCATTCAACCCCAAAGGAAAGTCTGCTGGCGTGAGATCAGGAGATCGAGGTGGCCAATTTCTGCTCCGTTTCGATCAATCCATCACTTACCGAATTTATTATTTAAATGGTTCATCAAATCATGACAGTAGTGAGCAAATGCAGCGTTATTCAAAAACCACATCTGCACACTATCTGCAAGTGGAATATCTTCCAACAGCAAATTAACGAGGTTATTTTATCCCAAATATAAAAATGTATGTTTTTCGACTCCCATTTTTTGTTTTGCCCAGTGTTTCTTAAAAACTAATTAAGATACAGATCTCGGACCACTTTTATTCAATTTTTCAGATCAAAAAATATAAGAAACGACCAAATTTACCCTTCACTTTATACCCCACGAATTTCAGTATGGCGTCATTTTACCGTGGGAGCAGAAATCAGGGCACTCGTTCACTAGCCGTAACTCGCTAATGAACCGTTGTCGGACCTATGTTCATGTGAACCTTTTTTTTATTTTTAGTTATAGAATCAGGTTCCGAGAGATTGCCGTGGAATTTTGAATCATCCTATATATAGATAAGGACAGGTTCAGACCTCCACCTTGTCTTACGTTTTTCTTCGATGTAAACGTCTCCAAATTTCTACTATTCTTTATTATACGGTTTATGTTTTTAAATTTTTATTGTACCTATAAATGTTTTTAAATTTTTCAAATAAATTTTGCGCTTTCAATTTCATATAAACCTTACTAAATTGAAATCTGTTTACATACGTTTTTCTATACACTGCACACTTTTGGAATGCATATTATGTATTTGTAAGCTCTCCCTGTCGGTTCACGGTACGCTCACGGTAAGCAATCGTGCTATCATTAGTGACTCTCCCTCTCGCTTCAGGGTACACTCACGGTAAGCAATCGGGCTGACATTAGTGACTCTCCCTCTCGCTTCACGGTACACTCACGGTAAGTCATCGGGCACTCTCGGTTCTCGGTACACTCACGGTAAGCCATCGGGCTGTCATTAGTGACACAACTATTACACAGTGTCTTATGCAAAGCCAACTTTTTTTAAAGCAACCAAATCGTTTCGCGATAGCAGTTTTACTCATCGCTTCATTACTGGGTCCAGGATTTATATGTAAAAATCAACAAAAATGTATGGTTTAAATACACACAAAAATAGAAAATATTTTCACCATAATATGCAAAAGCAAACAAACAAATCTCATTTCCACTGTTGTTCTGAGGTAAATCTTACTGTTTCTAAGGTGTTACAATTGACAAGGAAATATTTTCATTCTGATATATTTTTTTGAAAAGTTCCTCTATCAGACATTAAACACATTTTCTGCAGTAAAAATTTCCTTCAGTGTCCTATGTCACAGGCAGGTGTAAAATCTGTTTTCTCCTATTATTTCTTCTTTTATTTCAGCTTCTTGCCCAGACCAGCTTTCCTTTTCTTAATTTGAGAGGTCGTTTTGTGTCCAGAAATGTTGACTAAGCTTATGGGGCACCTTTTGTACCAGCACCTTTTGAATTTTTGAAGACAACGCTAACAAAAACTATTCTTTTACATAAAGTGAGAGCTACAAGGAATTATTTAGAGCTCTCTAACTGTTTAATAATTTCAAATAATTTAGAGAAAGCGATTACAAACGTACTGGAACTTCTTAAACTTTACTGCATAATTCTTAAAGTTTCGCAGTTCTGGCTGCATCTTACGCAGTTAAGGAATTTAACACTGTTTGAATTCACTAAAACGTTTTCATAATAGCGCATTCTCCGTTAGCTGTAGAAACTTTTTTAATTACCCGATAACGAAACGGACACAACTGACAATGTAATGCGACAGTTTACAGTAAATTATGCGTTTTTAGTTTAGTAATGTCAAAGTACATACATTTTATAGGAATGTACAATTATATCCACTAAGAAATACGTTGGCAAATCTTTTACCAAGACGATTTTATAATCTGTAAAGTTCCTCAAATCTTAAGATATGCAAAAACATCATGCATTTTGTACACAAATCAGGGTTTTGTCTTCATATTTACAGACTATTTGTTATGTGATTAATAAATTTGATGCACGCCCAAAAATGTTAATTTAAATTTTCTAATTCCCAGTATGATTATGAAATACGTTTATTCAGTTTGTATCGTCATTGGTATAATTGAAGAGTACAATTAACAGTAAAAAGCACTGCATGATTCCACTGAACAATGATAAAGTTATTTTTGGTAAAAACATCACCAGAAGATGAGTCGTTTTATCGGGCGAGAGATCCTTACTTTATCATGTGCACTTATGCCCTTCATGTAGAGAATAAACAAAATAAATGTATATTATCTTTAAGCATTATATTATAGCTACTCTAAGTAAACAGTAAAGTATTATATATATGTATATATATATATATATATTATGAAGATATATATTGACACTTACTTTTGCAGATATGCTGTTACTCATTTGTGCGCACTTACCCACGTCTCGAAGGTATACACTTCTTCTGCAGTATTTACCTTGATGTCCCCGGCTGGGTCGCAGGCTTTGGTCGTTGATTGAGTGTGGATAAGCACGTGGATATCGTTATACAATTTTAATACAAGTAAAGAGTACAGAGGATTTAGTACTGGTTGTGAAATTAGTACGACTGTGTTAATAAAATCATATTCTTTTGTTTATTAATTAAGAAATTCAAATTATCACATTATGTATTATTTTGTGTGTTAATTACTCTTTGAACCCTTATATTCGATACGAATATAATGTAATTATAACGTGTTTAAAATCTTATCTCTTATATTCTAAGACATATTAAGACATATTATTATAATATTTCAGGTCATATATGTTTTAGGTTTGTGTATAATATATACACAAACCTAAAACATATATGACCTGAAATATTTACACAGACATATAATACATAACACATATATTATTATAATACGTGATTAACACGTATGAATTGCATATTCATCTTGTCTTTGCAAGTGTGGTTTTTATTATATACCACTTAATAAAACAATTAATTAATTAAAAATACTAATAGAGACCAGTCTATTACTTTAATTAATTATATTCTAATGTCTCAGTTAATTAACAATCTTCAATTTAAGTAACTCTCGTACTTGAATTTAATTATCTTATCAAATATAAAATATAATAAAATATGGTTCTATACTGACCATTTATTTATGAGATTAATAAATTTATATGCTCTGTTCAATTATTCTTTGAACTTATTTATTACTCATTATGAAAAATAAAAATATAATAATGTTTATGTAAACTTGTATATGGAATCTAGAGCTTCTTTCGATAGACCTCAGGGTCATTTATAATATTAAATAAATGTCTGACTTCACCTGCATATTTCTGCAAACATTTAACTGTGTCGTTACCGTCATCCGGACTCTCGAGTTTGTTGATCCTCTTCGGTATCACCTTCTCTGTCTCTGCGTCGTTGAAATGTACTCTCACCGTCTACTGGATGCTGAGTTCTGACGTGGACCTCTCGTCGTGATGATGTACGGCTGGATGTAGCTGCATGTGGCTGTCCCTGCGCCCTCTCGTATTTTGCTCTGGTTCCTCTCCTCTTCTTGTCTTGTCCCTCGTGGATGTCTCGAAGTTCTATGTGTACTTCTTGAAGTTCATCGACGTTACAACTTCTTGTAGATTACGATATTATAGTCTTTTAAAATAACTCGTGTTTCACTATTACTTTCACCGACGTAGTGCCGGTTCCATCGCACTTCAAGTTATGTAATACAGTTTAAAAACATTACTTGACTTTGTACAATTCGCGGTTGCGAGATGCGTGGATTTTACGTAATGTCTGTTATTGATCTGAGTTTATCTGAGAAAGCGTGTGTCGCTCGCTGGGGTTTTATACTGCTGCCGTCGTTCCATTCCTGTTGGAAACTATTTGGACAAAATTGAACAGGTACGCGCGTCGATTTAATTGCTAATTACAACCTACGCGTCTTTCTATGAAGCGCACAATTTTTTATAAATATTATTTCACACATCGTTAGGTATATTATTAAACTTTATTTATGCAAATTATGAATATTTGTACTCTTACTCTAACTTTGTAGAGAATTTAATTATTAGAAAACTGATGCGTATAATGTTTATTGAAAGTAAGTACAAATTTGAGAAATTTGACTTTAATTAAAAACAAAACAGACCAAAATGTGCCAGAAAAGTGTTACAATTTACAAGAAATGGCATTGTAAAGTGTCGAAACACCTGCACTTGGGCAGCCTAAAACCCACGAGACTGCCCTCAAGACATGACAAAAATACTTTTTCTTTTAATGTGTGGTGCGGTCTTCTTGGTGATAATCTCTTAGGCCCTTTTTCCTTACCACAAAGGCTTAATGGAAGACAATACTTACATTTTTTGCAAACGCATCTGACGAAACACTTAGAAGATATTCCACTAGCACACTGGCAGATAGAGTGCAGATATGGTTTTTGAATGACGGTGCATCTGCTTACTACTGTCGTGATTTGATGAACCATTTAAATAATACATTCGGTATGCGATGGATTGGTCGAAACGGACCAGTAAAATGGCCACCTCGAATTCCCCAGGAAAGTCTTACAATTTTAAACAAAACAAAGGTTTTCGTAAACGAGTTCACAACAAATGTAACTGTAAACAAATTAAAAACTTATATTATTGAAATTTTCCTTCAAATGATTAAATATCAAAATTGTTTAATTAATAAAGCTGCAAACGTTCGTTCAAAGCAATTGTTCAATGTGGCCATTTTGTTGAATGCAGAATTCAGCTAGGCGAATCCATGCTAGCCGGGCATGTTTTATAGCATCAGAATTATTCTTAACAGGAGCTCCATATTCTATTATACGTGTCTCAATTCTTCTTGTATGCCAATATGAGCGGAATAAACTAACGACTTCATTCAACCCCAAAGGAAAGTCTGCTGGCGTGAGATCAGGAGATCGAGGTGGCCAATTTCTGCTCCGTTTCGATCAATCCATCACTTACCGAATTTATTATTTAAATGGTTCATCAAATCATGACAGTAGTGAGCAAATGCAGCGTTATTCAAAAACCACATCTGCACACTATCTGCAAGTGGAATATCTTCCAACAGCAAATTAACGAGGTTATTTTATCCCAAATATAAAAATGTATGTTTTTCGACTCCCATTTTTTGTTTTGCCCAGTGTTTCTTAAAAACTAATTAAGATACAGATCTCGGACCACTTTTATTCAATTTTTCAGATCAAAAAATATAAGAAACGACCAAATTTACCCTTCACTTTATACCCCACGAATTTCAGTATGGCGTCATTTTACCGTGGGAGCAGAAATCAGGGCACTCGTTCACTAGCCGTAACTCGCTAATGAACCGTTGTCGGACCTATGTTCATGTGAACCTTTTTTTTATTTTTAGTTATAGAATCAGGTTCCGAGAGATTGCCGTGGAATTTTGAATCATCCTATATATAGATAAGGACAGGTTCAGACCTCCACCTTGTCTTACGTTTTTCTTCGATGTAAACGTCTCCAAATTTCTACTATTCTTTATTATACGGTTTATGTTTTTAAATTTTTATTGTACCTATAAATGTTTTTAAATTTTTCAAATAAATTTTGCGCTTTCAATTTCATATAAACCTTACTAAATTGAAATCTGTTTACATACGTTTTTCTATACACTGCACACTTTTGGAATGCATATTATGTATTTGTAAGCTCTCCCTGTCGGTTCACGGTACGCTCACGGTAAGCAATCGTGCTATCATTAGTGACTCTCCCTCTCGCTTCAGGGTACACTCACGGTAAGCAATCGGGCTGACATTAGTGACTCTCCCTCTCGCTTCACGGTACACTCACGGTAAGTCATCGGGCACTCTCGGTTCTCGGTACACTCACGGTAAGCCATCGGGCTGTCATTAGTGACACAACTATTACACAGTGTCTTATGCAAAGCCAACTTTTTTTAAAGCAACCAAATCGTTTCGCGATAGCAGTTTTACTCATCGCTTCATTACTGGGTCCAGGATTTATATGTAAAAATCAACAAAAATGTATGGTTTAAATACACACAAAAATAGAAAATATTTTCACCATAATATGCAAAAGCAAACAAACAAATCTCATTTCCACTGTTGTTCTGAGGTAAATCTTACTGTTTCTAAGGTGTTACAATTGACAAGGAAATATTTTCATTCTGATATATTTTTTTGAAAAGTTCCTCTATCAGACATTAAACACATTTTCTGCAGTAAAAATTTCCTTCAGTGTCCTATGTCACAGGCAGGTGTAAAATCTGTTTTCTCCTATTATTTCTTCTTTTATTTCAGCTTCTTGCCCAGACCAGCTTTCCTTTTCTTAATTTGAGAGGTCGTTTTGTGTCCAGAAATGTTGACTAAGCTTATGGGGCACCTTTTGTACCAGCACCTTTTGAATTTTTGAAGACAACGCTAACAAAAACTATTCTTTTACATAAAGTGAGAGCTACAAGGAATTATTTAGAGCTCTCTAACTGTTTAATAATTTCAAATAATTTAGAGAAAGCGATTACAAACGTACTGGAACTTCTTAAACTTTACTGCATAATTCTTAAAGTTTCGCAGTTCTGGCTGCATCTTACGCAGTTAAGGAATTTAACACTGTTTGAATTCACTAAAACGTTTTCATAATAGCGCATTCTCCGTTAGCTGTAGAAACTTTTTTAATTACCCGATAACGAAACGGACACAACTGACAATGTAATGCGACAGTTTACAGTAAATTATGCGTTTTTAGTTTAGTAATGTCAAAGTACATACATTTTATAGGAATGTACAATTATATCCACTAAGAAATACGTTGGCAAATCTTTTACCAAGACGATTTTATAATCTGTAAAGTTCCTCAAATCTTAAGATATGCAAAAACATCATGCATTTTGTACACAAATCAGGGTTTTGTCTTCATATTTACAGACTATTTGTTATGTGATTAATAAATTTGATGCACGCCCAAAAATGTTAATTTAAATTTTCTAATTCCCAGTATGATTATGAAATACGTTTATTCAGTTTGTATCGTCATTGGTATAATTGAAGAGTACAATTAACAGTAAAAAGCACTGCATGATTCCACTGAACAATGATAAAGTTATTTTTGGTAAAAACATCACCAGAAGATGAGTCGTTTTATCGGGCGAGAGATCCTTACTTTATCATGTGCACTTATGCCCTTCATGTAGAGAATAAACAAAATAAATGTATATTATCTTTAAGCATTATATTATAGCTACTCTAAGTAAACAGTAAAGTATTATATATATGTATATATATATATATATATTATGAAGATATATATTGACACTTACTTTTGCAGATATGCTGTTACTCATTTGTGCGCACTTACCCACGTCTCGAAGGTATACACTTCTTCTGCAGTATTTACCTTGATGTCCCCGGCTGGGTCGCAGGCTTTGGTCGTTGATTGAGTGTGGATAAGCACGTGGATATCGTTATACAATTTTAATACAAGTAAAGAGTACAGAGGATTTAGTACTGGTTGTGAAATTAGTACGACTGTGTTAATAAAATCATATTCTTTTGTTTATTAATTAAGAAATTCAAATTATCACATTATGTATTATTTTGTGTGTTAATTACTCTTTGAACCCTTATATTCGATACGAATATAATGTAATTATAACGTGTTTAAAATCTTATCTCTTATATTCTAAGACATATTAAGACATATTATTATAATATTTCAGGTCATATATGTTTTAGGTTTGTGTATAATATATACACAAACCTAAAACATATATGACCTGAAATATTTACACAGACATATAATACATAACACATATATTATTATAATACGTGATTAACACGTATGAATTGCATATTCATCTTGTCTTTGCAAGTGTGGTTTTTATTATATACCACTTAATAAAACAATTAATTAATTAAAAATACTAATAGAGACCAGTCTATTACTTTAATTAATTATATTCTAATGTCTCAGTTAATTAACAATCTTCAATTTAAGTAACTCTCGTACTTGAATTTAATTATCTTATCAAATATAAAATATAATAAAATATGGTTCTATACTGACCATTTATTTATGAGATTAATAAATTTATATGCTCTGTTCAATTATTCTTTGAACTTATTTATTACTCATTATGAAAAATAAAAATATAATAATGTTTATGTAAACTTGTATATGGAATCTAGAGCTTCTTTCGATAGACCTCAGGGTCATTTATAATATTAAATAAATGTCTGACTTCACCTGCATATTTCTGCAAACATTTAACTGTGTCGTTACCGTCATCCGGACTCTCGAGTTTGTTGATCCTCTTCGGTATCACCTTCTCTGTCTCTGCGTCGTTGAAATGTACTCTCACCGTCTACTGGATGCTGAGTTCTGACGTGGACCTCTCGTCGTGATGATGTACGGCTGGATGTAGCTGCATGTGGCTGTCCCTGCGCCCTCTCGTATTTTGCTCTGGTTCCTCTCCTCTTCTTGTCTTGTCCCTCGTGGATGTCTCGAAGTTCTATGTGTACTTCTTTAAGTTCATCGACGTTACAACTTCTTGTAGATTACGATATTATAGTCTTTTAAAATAACTCGTGTTTCACTATTACTTTCACCGACGTAGTGCCGGTTCCATCGCACTTCAAGTTATGTAATACAGTTTAAAAACATTACTTGACTTTGTACAATTCGCGGTTGCGAGATGCGTGGATTTTACGTAATGTCTGTTATTGATCTGAGTTTATCTGAGAAAGCGTGTGTCGCTCGCTGGGGTTTTATACTGCTGCCGTCGTTCCATTCCTGTTGGAAACTATTTGGACAAAATTGAACAGGTACGCGCGTCGATTTAATTGCTAATTACAACCTACGCGTCTTTCTATGAAGCGCACAATTTTTTATAAATATTATTTCACACATCGTTAGGTATATTATTAAACTTTATTTATGCAAATTATGAATATTAAGGTGTGTAAACTGTGGCAGTTATGGCAAAATTTCACACGGTGGCTGAACGGTTCCCACGATCATTGACCACTTAATCTCCAATTGTAGCGCCAGGCGCCAGCTATGTTTTTACATATGTCGCTGATTCGTGTGACTTCTGGTTTTCGTTTAGTACTTAAAAAGCTGTGTAAAATTTTCCACAATCGTTTGCATAATTCAACAGGTCTTTCATTTACACACGTACACTACCACACACACGCAGACTGATACACACGCGGCGGCCTGTCTTTATGACGTCACCCTTGCCAGTCGGCGCGTGTTGGTTTCTCCCCTTCGTTGCGTTTAAAAACCAACTCAGCTTTTAATTCCATATGCAGGCTCACTTACAAATATTTATTTCTTTAAAATTAAATACTACGTTTATTTCTTTCATTATCTCTTATACCTAACGCTTAATTATACATTATTATTATTATTTACATCTTATATATCTCATACGTGCGTTCGTATGTTATCATACCTCAGTCAGGGATTGATACATAGACTTATGCTAAACGTATCGTTGCAATATATATATATTCCTGTAATCAACACCTGTAATCAACCAAACAATACCATCCGCAAATAAAACCATGTAATTTAGCACGACAATGGATACAAAACGTATTGTTCCGACGGTCTACTGATCGTCGTATGGTACAGTGGAAAACAAGACACGAAATACGTCACTAATCACCAGCTTTAATCATCACAATTAAATAGTTAGTAATCAATTTTGTTTTTTCTTACCACAAAACCGCAAAATATTAAGGGTGTGGTTATAACTATCGTCTAAATGGTTTTTGTTTACCACATGTATGTGCTTACAAACTAAAAACAAAGAATCAACGAGACACACTGATCAAGACGTCAGTCAGGTAAATAACAGTTGTTTACTTACTTAAAGGTACAAAGTCCAGTAACATTACAGCTCCTTATCCAGATATACGCAAAGCAAAAAGAACTTTCTATGAACACAGAAATGCCTGACCACAGAAGCTCGCTTGTGTTAATGTTTTTAAATACGAAACTTGAAGTTACTTATTAAAATTGACTAAAGAGAAAATCAGGGGTTTTGATCTCCTAGTTATGGCTTCGCCACATGTGGATTAAGTTGAAAGCGATAACGATGATACTAGTGATGATAACAAAAAATTATTTTCCGTTTTTATATAAAAAAGTAGGTAATCTTTTTATAAATTCAGACATTTTGACTGCAGCTGCGGCAGTCACCTTACATTTACCGTTCTGCTCCTCCAATGACTGACGACCCACTGAATATGACTACCGCAGATGCAGTCAAAACGTCTGGATTTATAAAACGAAGACCACAACCCAACAGTCGGAAAATAGGTTTACTGAGAATTTTACTGATAATTTTATTGCGTCAGGCCATAAAAATTTTAATATTATGGAGAAAACATCGATGGGTTAGTTATGGATTAGTTAGTCGGTTAATCAGTTATGCATTCTGCATAGTAACGATATAACAAAATTATGAAAGACAAACTATTCTATTACATTAAATTAGCATATTAATTAAATAAATTAGCATTGTAAAATAAAAATTCCTTTAACGAAAACCTTTGAGAATACTCTCTGAGTCTCTCTCTCTCTCTCTCTCACTCTCTCTCTCTCTCTCTCTCTCTCTCTCTCTCTCTCTCTCTCTCTCTCTCTCTCTCTCTCTCCCTCTCTCTTCCTCTATATTGTCTCACAGCATTAGACCAAGGGTCGGTTGCGTTTCACGATCGACCGGTCTCCTTTTCGACCTGCTACTATTTCTTGTTCATCTTGACCTACACAATAGTATTTGTTTGGCATGAGTTCGAGACGCTTTTCTCCTTCTGCTCTCGTCTATACCCTTTGATCTTTTTATTTAAATTGTAAATTCCAAAGCACTAACTGATTGTTTCAATTGTTTTCAATTCTGTCCCTTCTTGTTACCCAGAAATGGCCTTAGAAACATCATCTCCGCCGACTAGACGTTACTAACAGTTCCTGTATCCGCTTCCATTTAGGCCACAAGGTACACATAATACTCGATATTACTTTAACATCTTTCAAGTTGCGTCTTTCAAGACTGCTGTCAATAAAATATTTTCAAAACGTTTAATCGACTATATGGGTTCCAATAAGAATAGATAATAGGATTATTTAAATAGGGAACATAAACTCAAACGCTCAACAATAATTAATAAACATTCATCGTACAAAAACTTTAAGAATTACTGCTTACTCAAAAATGTATGACAAAAAAACAACTTTGTTCATTACTTATAAACGTTACAATTCCTTATGTAACTTCTTATACACGTATAAAAGTTATAGTAATTTTTATTTATTGTGCCTTTGTAACTGTTCAGAATGCGAATGTTTAATAGTAATAAATATAATCCTATGTCTTTACTTGCATTCAAACCTTTGTATAAGCAGTTTGATTTTATGTCTGGCAGAATATTAGATATTGTAAAACTTTGATGAGAACAGCGTAAACCTGTGGAAAACATGATATTACCTTATACGCTACTTCGGTGTTATGTGTTTCGGCTTTTTGGATTCTCAAAAAGCATACTCCATTATATATTCACCCACTTAAAGCTTAGAATTACTACGGTGATGACAAAACTTTTTCTGCCGTGAACATCTTTCTTAGCTGTAAAATTAGGCGTGCCACGTAACCGAATTACTTTTTTATATACATAAAAATATGTGTTTACATACTACAGACGTTTAGGAAAAACATTAAACTTAATTACCTATGTACTTTTAAGACTCCACTAAATTACGCCTAAATCTAAACTACGTTGTTAAGAGTTTCAGAATAGCTTTATTTATCATTTCTTTAATATTTTTCTTTCAACTCTGCCGGTTTTCATAACCCAAGAGACATTATGAATGTGTCTAGGATAAGCCGTGTCCTAAAGTATTTGGATTCAAACTAGATTTTTGTGGAACTTAAGCTACTAAATCTCGTATTAAAATGTTTAACATAAATATGTTTCTAGTTATACAAATTTAAGAAATTTTTATATATTATTAAATTACAATTACTTCAGCAAATATAATCTTTATCGTTTTATTCTAACCTAACGCACGTTTCACAGAATACATCTGTATCATCAGAGGTTCCAAAATGTTCATAATACAGTATTTATAAGACATGTAATTATAAATTATAACTATATTTTTATATTATAAAATATATCTTATTCTTGTTTTTGTTGTTGTTCATTTTCTTTTTCTCTTTCTTTTTCTTTTTCTTTTTCTTTTTCTTTTTCTTTTTCTTTTTCTTCTTCTTTTTTCTTCTTCTTCTCCTTCTTTTTCTTTTTCTTCTACTATTTCTACTACCAGGAAATAGGTGAATCAGCTGTTCTGTTCCCAAACAAATAGATTTATCATAAATATATAATTATAAATATAATTATAGAAATGTAATTACGATTAGATTTTATACATACGTAAACAAGAATCCTACAAGAAACTTAACGAATTACTTACAAAGAAAAAATTATTCAAATACACAATGTTATCCTCTTCAAATAATATTTTGTAGTATATTTTCTTGTTTATGACATAGACCTACTTTAAAATTACATAAAAATGCAGGTTGTAAATTTATTAGAAACTCATTAAATTTTTACCAACATGTGACAAGTTAAAAAATTCTGTTTTTGTGTTTCTCTTAACATACTACCTTGTGCCACTAATTGGCAGTCATGTCGCGGGTTGAGTACCGCTAAATTACCTCGGGGGTAAAAAATTGAATTATATAACAAAAATAATTGATCGCATATATAAAGTAAAGTATAAAGTATAAAGCAAAGACAGAATATCGAGTCCTTAATTCCGATGCCAGATTTGAAGTAATGATTAAAGACAGTATGTCAATTGAACAGGTCGATGAATTTAAATACTTAGGGGCACTAATAACACGGAAAGGCCTAGCAAAACCCGAAATCAAAAAACGAATAGAACAGAGCAGGAAAGTTCAAGGAAGTTTGAACTCTATTTGGTGGGACAAACATATTTCGAGAGCCACAAAGATTCATATAGGGTTTTGACAGGGAAAGCTTTTGTTGAATCAGTTCTGTCATACGCCTGTGAGGTATAGACGTTGAGCACGAAAATTATACGACAATTGAATGCCGTGGAAATGGATTATCTCCGTAGAAGTGCCAGGGTCTCAAGAAGGGAGAGCATAACAGCGAGGGGATCAGATAAAGGATGCATACACAAGACACAATTATTAACAGAGTAGAACAAAGAGGCCTAAAGTGGTTCGGTCACTTACTCCGAATAGATGAAGAGAGATGGCCGAGGAAAATATTTCAGTGGAATCCCCCAGGCAGAGTAAAAATTGGCAGACCTAGACTGTCCTGGTATGAAAACATGAGTAAGGCCATAAGGCCATGGAACATTATAACTTGGCAGAAGAAGATGCACAATACAGAAATAGATGGCGGTTAGGTGTTGGTATGCGGCAATAGCCGACGAAAATCCCTTTCAGAGATATATAAAGTAAAGAATTTTTAATAATCAGTAATACAATATTGGTAGGGAGTTTAAATTTACAGTAAATTTGTACGGTAGATTTAAATAACACGTTTAATAAAACAATCAAATAGCATCTTATGTAAGTGTTACAACAAAAATTATATTATTTTCGGTTAATGTAAATTCATCACGGTTTTTTTAAGATTCATCGTACGATCAAGTATTGTTGTAGTATGTATTGTACATAAAAATCATTAGTTCAAACATTTTCAGAAAACATGAATAAAGACAACACAGGTTTACAAAGCTCGAGAAAGAGAAGTACAAAGTATCACAACAGTCACTGGGCCTGGATATAACAGAACTCTAAAAGGAATACCGCAAACTTAACAGTACCAGAAATTATTCACAGACTGTTTTGAACCCTCAGAACAATAAATGTCAAATACGCTAAATATGACAATATATTAAAATTCAACATTATAAGTATACATATATAAAATTAATAATAAATCCGTATGTAGAGATTAAAAATCGTTCATTAATAATAATAATAATTCAGATGTGCAACACAAGTTTGATGATAGCTTTAGTAAATATGCATTTTCAAAAATAAACAGATGTCTCTAAAGACACTGATGTATTGCTGTTACCTGCGGAGTCCCAATATTTAATTACAAATATATATTGAAATAAATGTGTATGTGTGTGTGTGTGTGTGTGTGTGTGCGCGCGCGCGTGTTTATACCGATGCATTTGCTGCAAGGAAACAATGCATATGTATCGCAGTAAGACAAGACGTTTACACCAGCCCTGGGGGAATCTGGTATATCTCAGTTTTAATAAGGTCACGCATGCACAAGCCACAACACTCATTGTGCTGTTAGACTGCAACTCAAATTTCAAGTTCCCCGTTATTATATAAGAAGGTAACTGCTTTTACAAATACTAAATTTCAGCAGATACCTCTTACAGTAAGCTCCAAATGACCAGACACTTCAGTTCAAACCAACGCGCACGATATCCATTAAAATATTTTAATTCCAACACTACGTACCTGTAGAGAACACTAATTTCACCAATAAATAAACACAAAAAATAATACATATCTTTATTCAACTATTGTAATTGAATCTATAGTTTGAAAAACCCGACGTTCAAAAACAATAATGCATTTAAAATCCAAATGTAACGTATATACTAACCTAATCCAGAAAATAAGTACCGTTTGGGTATTAAGAAAATGATACAAATTATTTTCAAATTCATTTATTTTTCAAAAATTCTGCATACCTTATTCTACGTTTCTACATAGTCACCATGCAAGTTGAGACATTTGTCGTATCTTGGCACTAATTTTAATATGCCCGCTTCAAAGAATTCGGCCGCCTGCGACTTCAACCACTGCTGGACGTTTCCCTTATCTCATCACTTTCAAACTTCTGGCCGGCAAGAAATTTCTTCACATGCAAAAACGAATGGAAATCGCTAGGAGCCAAATCTGGACTGTAAGGAGGATGACTGAATTGTTTCCAACGAAATGAATCAACAAGCGCCGTCGTTACACGTCCGGTATGCGGTATGCTCCTCGTCGTGAACATTTTCTCTTCCATCGTTAAACAGATACCTTCACTAATCGCATTCTGTCCATAAACTTCACAAATCTCACGATGAATTTCATAGGGACGAAGATTTCTCGCATTCAAAAACCTAATAACTCTTCTTATTTCACAACTGGCGGGCCGATCGATTTTTTTAAAAATGATTACCGATGTGTAGTAAACGTAAATCGGAACGTATACAAACAATATAGCTTGGGTACTTCGTCGTCGAATAGAAGGAAGTAACTACGCATGCGCGACCTTCGTACTACAATATGCGCGGGATATATGCGCAGACGGTACTTACTTTCAAGATAAGCCTCGTAATATGGAAAACTTAAGCTTTACAAGGTTGGAAAACAAAATTTCAAGGTTAAACATTTTACAGTATCGCTAAATAAACGTAATTTTCACGGCCGGTGTTCACATTATCACAGTTCTCCGGGCTGCTACGACGCGGTCCAAATTGTCTCTGTTCATTTTCCGACGTTTTGTCCGTATCCGTGGCGCGAGAACTCAGATCACAAACACCCGCGAACATATACAATGACTGTTCTGTTTCACTCAGGCACTTCTATTTATACAAATACACATATTTTCAGCGCCACTGTCCGCATTCGTTCGCGGGGTTATATACAAAATATCTGGAAGTAAACATAAATAATCTGCGTACCACATAGTAAACATAGACAACCACACAACAACAACCCAGAAAATTGTAATAATGTAAATGTTATACTATTAGTCTATTTATAATAAATTTTTCTTCAATTTTCTTGTTCTACGAAAATTGAAAAAGTTGTTCCACCTAGTCCATCGCCCTTTATTTTTTTTATCCACTGATTCATAATACAATTTTTATGCACCTAATAACATCTCACTTGAAGTAGCTGTGAAGTTAAGAAAGTTAATAAAAGTAACAAGATTTGTACATTTAATAAAAATACAAGGTGGTGTTTACTGTTTGACAAACATCAATCAGTGAAGACGAATTTACTTTGTCGTCACCAGAATCTTGATAATAATTGCTACCATTATCTTTACAATCGACAAACCGCTTCCAAAAAATATGTGGGACATTACGGAGAACGCTGAAAGGAAAGATCACGAAAGAAACACACAATAAAGTTCTGTAAGGTGATGGCAGTTTACATGCTATTATACGGGTCATGGGCACCAAGAAAGAAAGATTATAGACAGATGGAGACGTCTGAAATGAAATATCTTAGATCTGTGAAAGGTTGTACAAGATTAGATCACATAAAGAACGAAGATATGAGACAGGAATTAAATGTACAACCAGTAACGGAACTAGCGGAAAACTATAAAAAAAGATAGAAAGAGCATGATATGCGCATGTCTCCAGAAAGAACTCCAAGAAAATCCTAAATTATAAGCCAACCGGAAGAAGAAATGTTGGCAGACCGAGACGGAGATGGTGAAGCCGGACCAGGCAGCCTGCCTAATCCTGGACAGATAGATGATGATGATCTTTACAATCTTTAGCTTCTCGTCCGTCAAAATACTTTCAACAGCTAGCATTTTATTGGTTTCTATTCTATTGTCAAATCCTTCATTCCGTTCAGTTTATCCTAATGTTCTGTTCCAGTTTTCTGCAGTGTTGTAATAACTGCACTTTATTTATAGAAACTATTCAGAGGATTTCGGTTAAAAATTCATCATGCGAAAACCGATTTGCAATCAACGAAGAACTTCCATCGCATGCTCGGTCAATAATTGTTATTCCACACAACATGTTAACTATTGTTTCCTTTCCTTGCCTATGTACTTTGCAATACAACATGTTCTGTAATTAGGTTTAAGAGAGTCTATTATTCCCTGACCCATAAGATGCAAGACGGAAGTTGTATTTGAAGGCATTAAAGCCAAGTTTATCCAAGTTAAATTACTGACTTCTTAATGACTCTTCACTTATCGATTAAGAGCATAATTAAACTAAATTTTTAATTCGATGTTTTAATAAACAATGTATTCTTACTAATTACAAAACATATGGTGACTGTAAATGGTGTATCATTCTACACTGTCACATAATAAACATATAATTTTACATTTTTAAATAGTTGGCCAACGTTAAGTATGATTTTAGTGACTACAGCAGGTAGATTATTATATCCAACGTCACAATATATTATTTCTATTGAATTTGTTTGGCTAATGATTTGAATACTTATATCCTGCATGCTTGTGAGACATAATTTAACTTAGATGTTACATAGTTAGACATATTCTGTCTGTAGTGTAGCCGAAAGTATCTGTAATCTGTATCTGTGTAAAATGAGTAAGACCAAATACGTTTTTATAACTGCACATGTAGTTTAACTATTTTCTGAAAATGTGTATATTTTATATAAATAAATAAATAATTTTTAACTAAAATTAATTATTATATAAATTTTAAACAAATAAATAAATTACATAATTTGTATATGTTTTATACATAAAAATATATATATGGAACTATATAATATTTATTTTGTAAGTAACTCTTAAGTATTTCTTGCAGGTTCTTATATTACGAATAGTCCTTCAAATAGTAAATATTTCTGCAAGTAGAATTATGACAAATTGTTAACAATATTCAAAAGGAAAATATCGTCTCATGGTAGTTTTATCACTTATACATTTATTAGGCAAATTAATAAATTGTAATAAATTATTTCAGTCACTTATATTAATAATTATTATTATCCAGTCAAAACCCACATATGATACACAAATAAAAGCACAAACATAACCAACAACATCATTACATTCAACAATATTTTCACATTAGTATAAAACTAGACCTTAAAATTAGTTTTCACGCAAATTGGCTTTAAAACAATAAATATACAAATGATTTATTTTTTTAACATAATTGACTTAGAATAGTACGCAACACGCAAACAATAAGCAACCTTAATATAGCTAGTTAAATTGAATGCTTAGTTATTTCTTGTGACAGTAGAAAATAGTCACATAAACTAAATACACTAAAAATAGTTATTCAATTAATTTTTCTTACTAATGTGATTGTTTGTCTTGTTTATTGCGGTCGTATGTGGACAATTATTTTACTGCACTTTTCCCCTATCACAAGTTAAATATTTTAAAACTCTTCATGAATTACGAGTTTAAATATTTTGTGTAAAATATTCAGTAAGCCTCTTAGGCTCTTCTATAGGCCTATTTTTCAATTTCGTATTGTCTATTTCTTCTTCCTACTTCCATAATATGTCTTTTTTAAATTGATACACAAACATGAATATATTGTGTAACATGTGTAATACAAACATGAATGTGCATGTGTAATTTTTATTTTATTATAATTATTTATTATTTTTTTGTTTTAATTTTAATTATCATATTTTTTATAAGTTTTATTTCTTAAATTTACTTATTCTACATCATACCTTAATATACTCAAACGGTTGTTAGTATCATACCTTACACATCACTGATGTTATAAAATATTTTATAAATCTATTGACATTAGTAATTTTAATATTACTTAAATCATAAAATTTGTTAATGTTTATAAATGATACAATACATAAAAATATATACTTTATGTTAACACAAAATAACATAACGTAATTTTATTTTATGTAATTTTATATTGACATAAATAACATACATTAACTTTTTCAAATTTTTCGTTAAGTTTAGATGAATGGTTAGAAAACCCTAAAATCCAGTAAGAAAGTTTCTAAGTAAGTTTAAAAGTTTACCAAATAAATGAATTACATAATTTGTATATGTTTTATACATAAAAATATATATGGAACTATATAATACTTATTTTATAAGTAACTCTTAAGTATTTCTTGCAGGTTCTTATATTACGAATAGTTCTTCAAATAGTAAATATTTGCGCACACGTTTTACGTAAAAGTTTAAGTTTGGTCATTAAGAGTCGACAAAAATAGCAATTAACATATTCATATTTGCGGACATATTTGTGCAGGTATTTGCGGAAAATGTTATTAAAGTATAAATATTAATAATAAATAACATTTTACATTTTTTTGAAACAAATATATTTTTTGTTATTTATTACAATATTTTAAAATCTATTTTACATTACTGTTATCTTCAGAAATAGAATTTTTAATTTTCAAACTAAAATTAAAATCACATTCTATTTTCGAACATGACAGTAATGTAAAGTAAACTGTGAAAACATTGTAATAAATAATATAAAATATAAAAATTATGCATTATAAATATTTAAATCACAAAAATAGTGTGAAATTATAAATATAACATATCAATTAATAAATGTATATTTTAATAATTAGGTAGAAGTAGGGTTTTAAACAAAATACGTGTCAGAATAGTAATGTTTAAAACGGTGAAGTGACTTTCGTATAGTTTATTAAAATATTTAGTATACTAAATATCATTATAAACAAAAATCTAAAATCTGTTCTTCACACGACACTAAATTAAAGTTACAAAAGTGACATTATTAAGTTTGAAGATTATCTCAAACTTAAAAAATCCGCATGTAACAGCTATGTTTTGCTGGATAAAATATAAAACAGGACGTGACACACCGTAAGCACAGCGTTTCATGTTACAAACATGTCTGTTATGTTGTGTCGTAAAACTGATCATAACTCTCGAGATAATGCCACGGTGTATGACAAGAAAACCGGGTTAATCCTGATTAAAACTGTCACAATGTGTACTTTAAAGCATAATGCGTGCTTTTCAAAGCGTAACACCCCATAATGCAAACTGATATTAATTGGTGCCAACTAAGACATATACGTAGTTTCATAAAGCTTAGAATTTGATCCGCTATGATTTATTTAGTGTTCTCAATTTTGGATAGAGACAAAATTTGAAAAAAATTTACAACCAGACGAAAAATTAAGTAACAGAAATTCCGCTATCAAATTCTTATAATAATTATTATTATTTGCGGTACCTGACGTTTGTTACCATATTTCAGCACCAATATGGCCTTTACTATATAACACTTTAATTTTTTGTCTCTTCTTAGTCTAGTCCTTAGTATAGAACCACACAAATTGCCTGACCGTCGTTCATCTTGTTACTAGTATCTCTATTGTTAATAAAAGACATATCAAAAACTATAATTAAAATATGACATTTGTTTTGTCACTATCGATTGTACAGTGTCTCTCTCCCACCGCTTTCGATTTACAAGACAATACACTTTCGTCATAAGATTTTGCCAATTGATTTAACTTATGCAGCGATAACTTCAAATCGCTTTGCAAACCTTTTCCCCATACATGAATATAAGGCAAGATGGAAATAACGCATAAATAGAACAAACCCATGCAGATTACTAAAGATTATAATGAGTTACAAACCACGGGAAAACGGAATATTAGACTGACAAAATAAACCTAAACTTGATCTCTAGACTGATAACAAAAACTATAATTTTTAAAAATATTTAATTTGTTATTATATACAATTTGCAAACCCAATATGTTTATAATAAAATTTATGTTTATTTGTATGTGCTAAATTCATTATCATGAGAGTTAAAAAATTTTTTTAATTACGAAATATTTTATATATTAATATTTTAGTTTTTACTAATACGTCAACAATTTGTGGCATCTGTTAAAATATTTTCTATTAAAGTTTTGTTAGTTTTATTAGCACCCATCTTAACACCAACTTTGTCACTACTTATTGCCACACTGCTACATACTTCGTTCTAGACGAGGCTTTTCGGTGTCTCCACCATTTTCAGGTCTTAAACGACCAACGATATTATGGATCGTTCAAGACCTGAAGATGGTGGAGACACCGATAGGTATCGTCAAGAACGAAGTATTTAGCAGTGTGGCAATAAGTAGAGACACAGTTGGTGTTATTTTATTTTAGTCTGTGTAATTCAAAAATTGTAACAAAGGTATATTGTAACTTGTTAACAAATTTTGACATGTTTTTAAAAATCAAAAAAGAATAATATATAAAATTCTAATAATAAAAATTTTTAAATATATAAATAAATATAGATTTTATAAAAAGTACATTGGGTCTATAAAATATTAAAATATAATTTTTTTAAATTATAGTTCTTTTATTCTTATAATTTCAGATAAATTATTTATATTTAATAGACTTGAAAGTTGTCAAATAATGTTGTAAACACGTTTGCGAAATGTTTGCTCAGTAGCCTGAGGTTACTGAAACAAAAGGGTGATTCAGTACACAATTAATACGCCGATCAGAGTTACTACAAACTACATATCAAAACGTTTGGTCATTAAGAGTCGACAAAAATAGCAATTAACATATTCATATTTGCGGACATATTTGTGCAGGTATTTGCGGAAAATGTTATTAAAGTATAAATATTAATAATAAATAACATTTTACATTTTTT
The DNA here is from genome assembly GCA_034769895.1 of Magicicada septendecula. Lineage (NCBI taxonomy): Eukaryota > Metazoa > Arthropoda > Insecta > Hemiptera > Cicadidae > Magicicada > Magicicada septendecula. Next base: position 197,824,027 of record CM068373.1, on the reverse strand, counting down.
GAAACAAAAATATTTTTTGTTAATTATTACAATATTTTTAAATCTAATTTACATTACTGTCATCTTCAGAAATAGAATTTTTAATTTTCAAACTAAAATTAAAATCACATTCTATTTCCGAACATGACAGTAATGTAAAGTAAACTGTCAAAACATTGTAATAAATAATATAAAATATAAAAATTATGCATTATAAATATTTAAATCACAAAAATAGTGTGAAATTATAAATATAACATATAAATTAATAAATGTTAATATATTGTGTACCCAATAAATATTTTTACTGCTGGATGGTATTATTATTATACAGAGTGGAACACAATTTGGTTGACTCTTGAAGTTACACTTAGTTTAGTAATGTTAGTAATAACTGTGAATTACCGAATGTTGAAAGGTTTTGTGTTGGTCTGTAACTAGAAAAAACTTAAAAAATTGATTTCCAGGTTTCTACAAAATTATCAGGACCCGTATCATGACGTGTTTTTTTAATATAGTTGTGTTAGTGGTTATAATCACGAACAGAAATTACACTCTCATACACACTGTATCAAAGAGAAATTTCAGATTAGCGGTTTCGACCCTCTCAGTTCATCATCAGATCGAAAATATATTTCCGATCTGATGATGAGCTGACAGACTTAGAAGCATTAATCAAAACATTTTTTTCATATCGTGGTGTAAAACAGCGTAACTTCTGATTTTGAGAATTTTATTAAAGAACAAAAATGACTATTACACCCATATTTTCTTCTTAATGATAGGATATAATATTCCGTGTATATTAATACTCATTATGTGTGTATTAAATATTTATATAGTGTGTGTATACAAGTTCTGATTTTAATAACCATTTTTTTTTTAAACGACGTCACAAATGCTTAAAATTGAATTAGTCAAAGACAAAAACGAACAAAAACTTTCACACATTAAAGCAATCAAAAATAAAGTTCATTATGTGGCTTATGCTTGTGCCTGGATATAAACGTAACCTGTAGATTTTACTGTCATGAATAAAATATTTAAATTACTTTGAACGAATTTCTTATTTTATTTTTAAACTGTCATATTAAAAAATAATATTTGTCTACTGTTAAATATTTGCAGCTACATAAGTAATCATAAGTTGCGTGGTTCAAGGAATTATGTCAAACCTATTGTTGGATTCTGTATCACTGAAACTTTATAAATACGTAAAAACAATCTGAATACAACGAAACAAATTTGATAAACTAAACACGTTTGCCATTTGCAGAAACTGCTTTTAACATAGGCGTCTCAACGTTCAGCATTTGTTTCTATTTTAATTTAATACGTATTTATGACTCTTCCACGTTCTAACAAATTATCGAGGCGCACTTGTAGCTGATGAAAGCTTATTTCATTTCATACGTCTACGTTACCTTCTACAAACCATTACAGGAGTGCGTGTAATTTGTTAATTACTGCTGGAGTACGTGAAGTATAAACGTGCTTGTTCGAACAATTAAAAATGGAATATAACACACGATAACAACACAATATGTATACATTCAAAATATTAAAACCGTTCAAAGTAGTATATCAAGGTATGCACACATTATGTATGTATATATCATATAATACTAAACTGGACAAAATAAGTATATAAATAACTAGATGATGCGACTTTGTACTACATAATATAAAAAGGAGAATGTTTTAATATATGAGTCTAAACGTTAGAAGATATTTTAAGTTTTATTTGCTAAATATTGACGATATAGATTAAGTTCGTTCAAACATATGTGTATCATCATATGTGATCAATCACGTGTCAATCTGTGCTCTTGTAAATTTATTTAATACATATACGTGACATATCTATCAACAATTTTAATAAGAGTCCAGTTTTTTCTTAATCGTGCCAACATATCATAAATATAATAATTATTTAAACGTACAAATATGATTTATACATAATAAAAATTATTTACTTATAATATTTACTTACGACAATCTAAGTATCTGCAGTAAACATGCTACTTTCAGTATGAACTCAAACATATTCGTCAACGTTTTAAGCGTCTACATAGGCTGCCCCAAACTAAGATTTAGTTGATACTTTCCTATAAAATTTACGTTAATATTGACAAAGCGAAAATATCACGTGCGCCGAACATGGTAGTAGCGGCTTCAACAGCGCGCACCCCGGCCGTGGTTGGTTATATACTGACCGTATTTGAGAGCTGAAGTGCGTTCGTTTCCCATCACCCACAAACTGCGGCCGCACTGCGCATGTATATAAAGTTTTGTGTAGTTTAAGCATTTCACGTAATGTGTTATATGCTATTATTGTTATAAAATAATCAAACGCACTTTGATAAATTTAAGTCTTACTACTAAAGTTTAATACCCCGTTTCACCTATCTCCGTTCAGAATTTACAACCCTCCGTCATAAATTTAAATTTAATGATATCTCATTTAAAGACCATAGCCATTAAAATCATAGATTAACTACCTTTAATAGATATATGCTGGATTGATAACTACCTACCTACCTAACGATCTAAGTGTTAAAGCGACGAGAGTTAACATTAAATAATTTTAACGTCATTCACCAACGATGTTTTTTTGTAAATAATACATTTCCTTAAAAGAAAATTTCATATTTAAGACAAAATAATATACACTCACGTATGTGTTTGGTTTGAGTGATAATTAAATTTATTTTGCGCCTGTTTTCTGCTTTTCAATAAACTTTCAAATTCATTTTGAATTTTTTTGTATGCGTAAGAAGTACAAACCACAGTGAGAAATAAAAATGGATTAGAAAGAGACTTTTAACCCTAAACAATGTAGATTACTTACAGTCATCCATATAAGAAAGAAACAAAAAACAAATCTAAAGATATAGAAATACTTGTGTAACGGCCACTTAGGCCGGTACGCAAAATTTAAAAACTAGGCTTCCTAGAGGAAACGAAAAGTGTGCTGGAGCCCAAACAGAGTGACAGGATTTGCAATCAACACTCTTGTAACAAGTAACAATTTTTTATAATTATGTACCATTTTCTTTAAGAACATTAATTTATGTTATTACAAAATATTCAGTTACAAGTTTTTTAAAACATATAGAGTTCTTGTGCCATTTTCTTTAAGAGCATTAATTTACGTTATTACAACAAATGCAGTTACAAGTTTTTTAAAAAGCTGGAGTTCTTGTACCATTTTCTTTAAGAGCACTAACAAGATGTTTAACGTAAACACCAGGGGGCCAGTCTATTGAGTTGTTGTTGACTGAAGGACAATAATTAGAACGCTCCCACCTGTACTTTTGTTGAAGAACTCAAAGGGTACCATGCTGACCAGTGTGCTATGAGTGCTGCAGACGGTCCTTAGAGTGTGGTGAATCTCCAGCGAGTCTCATTCCGGGCAGATTTGGGTACTTCGGTGTCCTGTAGGATAAGTATTTCCTGAGCCTGACGGCTTCTGGGAGAATCCTGGTGTACTGCTCTGCGGATAGTGACCGGTGTTGATGTCACTACCTCTGCTTTCCTTTTCTCCCGGCTGGTGCGGGGACCCTATAACATTTTTATTTGGAGATTAGCCGTCAGTCAATACACCCACCCATACACTCTCTCACCTCGGAAAACAGACACCACATTCACTGTCCCAATTTTTATCAACATTTTATTTGCTTATTTTATAGTCACTACTTTTAATCTTTTACTTTTGACTTTATCAAAAGACAATTAAATACAATGTCACCACGTGTTTCCAGACCGGAAGTAAAGTGTAAATCAATTTTATAATACAAAGGTAAAACCTTTATTTTATGTTTTCATTGTAACAATGAAATAGATTTGGCAGACGTCTGGGCCACCCTCACACACAAACGTAACACATAATCCATCATTAAATGAACATAGAATAATATAATAGAGTCTAACCTGAAAACCTTTACTGGATTACGAAGTCGTATGGAAAAATCTACGAAGCACTTAACCCTAGGCCGTCAGACCATCGGACACTCTCCTTGAAGGTTTGCGAAGAAATGAGAACGAGGTCTGGATTAGACGGTCCCAATATCCGGCATGAAAGCGACCTGCTCCGATTTGCCGATCATAACCTTTGGTAACTTCCCATTAACAACATACAAGGAACAGCTGACAAAGTTGACTAGGCCTGCTAGATTGCGTTGCCGTGGCGTAGACACGGCATTGGCAATCACATCTTAATAATCGAGGTAGCTGTGTCAAGCACAGCTGCCGCACGCGTTGGCGGCACTGATCGCCTTCAAACCGCGCCGGGAAAGTTGAAACCCCGGCACACTTCTAATAGAAAACTGCGTGTCGATTTTCGGTAGCTGATAGGTCAAAAATTAATAACGTTACATGTTTTAAAAAAAAAAATCAAAGTCTTAAGAAACTGAGGTTAATCTAGTATGTCCTAATAAGAAGAATAAAACAAATAAAAACAACAGTGAAAAGGAAAATATACACGTACACTTAGAAATTACAAAATCGCAAAAAATTTCCATTCAACAAACAATTTTTATTTAAAATGATTTCTTACGGCTTGTAGAATAAAACATAACTAAAAAAGCCAAAGAGCAAATGAAACTACAAAAACAAGCATAACAAAGTTAAAAAGGTCTTAGTTAAGAGACAGAATTTATTTAAAAAATAACAAAATAAAAAGGAAGTAGTAAATAAAAATTACAAAAGTGTGCGTATTAAATGTAAAAAGCTATTCTATACATGAGCGCTACACTACAGGTGATTTACAACTAATTTTAATGTATCCATCAGTCTAAAATAAAACCAATAATTATCATAATACTGTACCGTAATACCATATAATAATTATTATAATAATTATCATAAAGTCGCGTTAACGAACCTTTTACTAAGTGCGTTAAAATAGGCTTTAGTAAAACGCCTACTGGGATAACGGTACTTAACAATTTTACGCCATTTTTAACAAACTGTCCGTTAAAAGTTAACAAAGGCTCATAAAACGGGACACAAATCTATTTCTGACTATCTGTTGCTGTTTCTCATCCTCTGCCTCATGCCGAAATCGTCTATTTCTGAACACAGTGTTATATGGATTACCCTCCTTAGTGAGGTAAGATTAAATTACTATCGGAAACGGTAAAACCATCGCAAGGTGTTTAAAACCCTTTCACTGAAATAACACTCATCTCATAAGTACGTAGACCTACTTGTATCACTGCTCACGCACTATTCTACCGTATATCATGTCGCATTAGGGTATGTCAGATTATACTGTACGTCATCCAGAACTCTTTCCGCTCTTCTCATCTTTCACTGTCTTCACCGAAACCGATGTTAGGAACTCTGTTTGCATTTAGCATTTGTCCATAGCATAATATAGAAAGGAAGCCGATATATTAACTTTGCCTTTTCTACCATTTTTTCCTGCTCCGGTGTAATAATTCTTCTTTCCCTTCCTCTTAGATCAAACTGAGCCTCGTGTGAACTACTGCAACCGGCGCAGATAATTACGGAAACATCACAGCCCAAGATATAATTCTGTATCTGTGTGTGTGCGTGTGTGTGTCGGGGGGGATATTTCCTCTCCGACACACAGGCATACACACACACACACACACACTCACACTTCCCTAGTCATTGTGTTTATGGTCACCAAGTTGCATTGGTTAATTTTAAATAGGTTAGGTACCTGATAATCCTTCACGCAACTTACTTGGTCGCTGTGCACGACGCGTTTCGGGATCAAGGTCCCATCTTCAGGTGCTCAACTCGGGTCGAGCTCGTCAATTCATAAAAACACACACATAAAACACAAAAAACACTGAATTTAAACACTCATACTGTGCGAGAGGGGACGATGCGCATCGTCGAGAAAGTAAACATGCACTGGCCGTATAAATTCCAAAGCAGAGATAAGTTGGTCGTACTCTTCATGTCTGTGCCAGTTTTTGTATCACAGTATCGAAGAGCGCGTTGGATTTAAACGACACCATATCGTTCAGCAGGCACTCTTTCTGTGACTTGGCCACTTTATATATCTCGTTCTCTTCTAATGCATTCATATGTCGGCCCTTCTTACAAAAGTGTATGGGTTTAAGATTAACAGAGAAGTTAGTGTAACTGTGATCACAATCAATCAGGTGTTGCGCGTAAGTCGATTTACTGTTTATCACATTCTTCATGGGCAGATGTTCCTTAAACCTCTCTTCAAAACGTCTCCCCGTCTGGCCGATGTAAAACATGTCGCAATCATCACACACAATTTTGTAAACGCCAGAGCGTGTCTCTACGCTTCTGTGTATCTTGGGGCGCAGTGCGTTTTCAATGTTATTTTTTGACCTAAAGGTAACTGCGATATTGTATTTCTTAAATTGGTTTTGTATAATGTTAGGCAACAAAGGTGTGTACTCTACCGATATATATCTGTCAGTATTATGCACCGCGCTGTTCGGAATTTGAGTTTTGTTTTTGCGCCTGGAGATAAGTTTATCTATTATCCTAGCGTTATAACCGTTGGATATGGCGATATGTTTTAAAGTGTTTACTTCGTCAATGAAGCAATCTTGCTCTAAGGGTACAGTAAGAAGTCTATGGACAAATGTATTGTATGTCGCCATTTTCTGGGACCACGGGTGATACGAATGAGCGTGTATTGTGGTGTCAGTGGTAGTGGGCTTTCTGTAAATTTTAAATTTGAAAGAGTCCTGAGATTTAATTATGGTCAGGTCAAGAAAGTTCAGTTGGTTATTCTCCTCTGTTTCAAGTGTAAATTGTATGTGTTTGTTAACACTGTTCAAGTAGTTTCTCAGAAGCTCAATTTGTCTTAATGTGCCATCAAAGACGATAAAAGTGTCATCGACATACCTGTAATAGGAAACGATGTTTTTACGGTATTTATTATTACTAGAAAATAAATATTCACTTTCGAAAAAATTAAGATAAAGGTCAGAAAGTATCCCGCTTAGAGGAGAACCCATGCTCAGGCCTTCCTTTTGGTTGTAGTATGTATCGTTGAAAGTGAAATAATTTTGGCGCAATATTTCTTTAAGCAACATAATTAGATCATTTACGGCCTGTGGGCTTAATGTGGCGTTGACCATTAAGTTTGTTTTTCATATTTCAACAGTCTCTTTAACGGGTACATTTGTATACAGACTTACTATATCGAAGGAGGTTACCTTGAATTGTAGTTTCAACTTAACGTCTTTAATTTTACTTACGAAGTCAGAACTATTTATAACGCTATGATTATTATGAAGTCTTGTATTATTTTTAATAATTTTCTGTAGTATTTTTGTGGCTCTGTAGCATGGCGCCGTTGTAAAGTTAACCAATGGTCTAATGGGAAGGTCATTTTATGGATTTTTGTAAGCCCGTAAGCAGCGGGGCTTGTGCGTGTATCGGCTTCAAATAACGGCGTGTGCGCTCATCAGAAAGATTGGTACATTTATTAACAACAGCGTTCAGGTCTTTAACGTAACTCTTAGTGGGGTCGTCAGTCAATATATCAATGTTATTGTTGGTTATGAAGTCCTGTACTTTGTTCACATATACATGTTTGTGTAGTAAGACGGCAGTATTACCCTTATCGGCCTTCAGTAATATAACATTATTATCAATTGACTTCTTACGTAAGTTACTAATTACTACGCTGTCGTTACGATATTTACGTTCGAGATGTTTTGTCTGTGTATTCATATTTAATATCCTATTAAGTTTATTGTTTATCATTACTCTGGCTTCATTTTGCGTATTATCACTGGGTAAAAATTTAATGGCTGCTTCAGCGTTAATGACTTCATGTACTAAATGGTTCTTACTACGTGCGGGTAGATTATATTTCAGTCCTTTATTCAGTAAAGTTTCCTCGTCATTTGTTAGGTTCATATCGGTTAAATTCTCTACCTGCTTATAAAATTTGTGTTTACATACTGTATCGACCATGTTACGTTGTTTGTGTTGAAGATGGGACCTTGATACCGAAACGCGTCGTGCATAGCGACCAAGTAAGTTGCATGAAGGATTATCAGGTATCTAACCTATTTAAATTAACCATTGCAACTTGGTGACCATACACATAATGAGTAGTGAAGCCTATCCGGCACTTTTGGTCTACAAATATAAAACACCAAGGTCAAATTAACGATTAGCGATCAAAAAGCATGTGACAAGAAATATTACCTAGATATTTACATCCCTTCTAAAGTACATTCATAAAATTAGTCTTGACATAAAATAGAGAATATTAAAACTTTTCTCATTCTAATTATAAGGTAAACATAAAATTGAAGGATTTGTAAACAACTAGTCAATGGAAAAAAAAGTTAACGTAGTACAGAAATCAAACAGAAATAGATGTCCGAAGATCAAGAAGAATAAGGAAACGTAGGTCTTAGAGAGTGTAGATGGACAAAGTAGACGAATCTATGAAAAAGAGAAACAATGAAGACGGGAAACAGAAAGAAAGAAATGGTAGTTAGCAGGATAAAAGCCACAGTTAACATAATATTTATCAAATTGTATTTTGAAGTTTTTATAAAGATCTTATATAATAATCACTCTGTTATGAAAATGTCAACTTTGTTTACCCTGACTTACATACTACAAAATAATACACGTATTAACAGACGACTTAATGTCTTAACGTTCTGTTATCGTTACAATATTAATTACGAGAATAGTTGTAAGAAACGTAGATTCTAGCTAGTTAATGAAAAAATTAACATTCGTTTATATGCTGTACATAATATCATATACATAATTTATCCACTAAGTAAAGAAAAGAAAACCTTTTATCTCTTATTAAGGAACTCAAATCCTTTATTCTCCTTTTCAAAAGTTTTTAAAAGACAATTATAATTGTTAACAAAATCTTGCCGGCTGTTCTTTAAATATGCTCAGAATGGCAGCAGTTGCCCTTATTTCTCAGTTCAAACCATATTTACATTTTAATAATTACTAAATAAAATATAAATAAAATGGTTTTACGATAGATCCTTTTGACTACGGTATAAACTACAAAGATCTTCGGAAAAGTACCAAAAAACATGGGCTTAGAATAAAATACACAGTGTCTTAACAAGAGTCTATTATGAATTTTACAATGTTCAGTGTCTAGGTTATGTAGATCTATGTATTTTCAATGTCTAATACACTTTAAATGGTTATATTACCATACAGTAATAGTTTTTTACACTGAAAATAAGATTGTTCATTAATTATTTTCCCAGTGAAAGTGCAAATATAGTTTTAATCAAAAAGTGTAAACAGTTTCTTTGAAAAGTGTAAACTTAGGCCATTAAGGTAATTTCATGAGTTTAGTTATTAGCAAAAATACTTCCCTTCCTAGATATGTTGAATTTGTTTCTTCATATGGTAATTGGTTTCATTCTTTTGATTAATGTTTTACTTCTTTCTTTTAAACATTTAGTCTTGTATAATGATTTAACTTTAATTATCTTCACTGGTATTACACTCTAAATATGTTAGATTGGTCTCTTATATTTTATATCAACCTTTCTCGTTCAGTTCTAATAATGGAGTCCTTTTTATTCATTTTATAACATACCTGTTCCTAAGGCCTAACTTAGCTTTCATTGGTTTAAATTGTATCATCTGGAGTTACTTTATTATGGTTCTCTCTGAGCCTCAAAATAACAAACTTCTAACATTTTACTTACAATTTTCTTAAAATTGCTATAACTTTTTTATATGATCTTTGATCATCAATATACTAGTATCTTTGAATTTCTGATGGAACACTGATTGTTTTGATATCACTTTTGATTAGTTTCCCTTCCATATTTCCTGAGTTACTATTTTACACTTTTAACTATTTGTACAAAATTATTTATAGTTATTTCTTTTTATATCCTTCACTTTACTAAAACTATTAGATACAATAAGTAATAACATGGTTCAACCTGACATTAATTATTCTAGTTTTAATATACACTCTTTTTCAAATTCCTTAACTATCTAGTCCTAACATGCTAGTTTCACAAATCTCTATTATTATAATTTTGGTACCTTTCCATTAACATTAACATTTTTGTTTTATTAATATTACAGCATATATTATTAATCAACATCAAACAATTAATTACTAACAACTAATAGGAAACATATGACAATTCTTATTAAACTTATGGATCCATTCCAGTTTTTATAAACATAATAAAACATAGTAAGTAGTTCCCAAAATATTGTCCTCCTTAGTTACTAACTTCAATATCTCAAAACACAACGATTAAAACATTGTTTATTATTAATCACTTCCCTTATAAATATAACACAACTCTTATTAAACTTATGAATTTATTTACATTCTCACACACATAGTGGGATTAATATTAACATAGTAAGTATTTATAAAACATTGTCCTCCTTACTTACTAACTTTAACAGTTCAAACATAATTATTAGAACATTATTTAGTATTAGTCATTAGTAATAAACCTATAATTGGTAGTCCTTGAAACAAGCTACTTTATGTTTCCTGGTACTTTTCTAAGATCTATAAATATATTTTACTCGTGCAATTACACAACAAGATGATGGGCAAAATATCATGTAACAATATGTGCTCGCGTTTATGGATGTGTGTGAGTATTTTTCTGTGTGTGATTGTCAGCGACTACATTACATAAAGGCTCAGAGAACAAAATGTCAAGAAATGAGATTTACACCCAACGAACATAACGAAGTTTGCTATACAGTTTTACCGACGCACTCTAGCAGCCACTTCAAGAACTAAGGCCGCCGTATTGATGAATAAGCCAACACGGAAATTTATCTTATCCTTATAACACATGTAGCCAACATTCACCAGTGTGCACAAAATCTGAAACTTCAAAGTAAACTGTAAGGGCGAGGCAACTGTCATGCAATAAGCACATAACGTTTAACTCTTTTTAAAAAAATGATTAAATTTGACCGTTCTTGAAAATATATCAAAAATACTTTAAACACAGAATTTAACAATTTATATTGAATTTTTTAATTTTTAGTTTATTAATTTATCAACAGCAAGAAGGTTTAGCAATGAGATCACCATTACCAAGCATAATAGCAGAAATATTTTAGACACTAAAATACAAAATATTATAAAATCATATGATCCAAATGGCATATGGATAAGATATGTAGATGATGAGCTATATGTATCAAATAACAAAAACACAAATGCAGAGAACATACTGAAACAAATCAATAACATACATCCTAAAATACAATTCACAGAAGAAAAAGAAAAACATAACAAAATCAACTATTTAGACATAACCATCACAAGATACAACAACAACATACAATATGCAATATATAGAAAACCAACTTCTACTAACATCATTATACCTAACCATTCTGACCACCTACCACAACATAAAATGGCAGCATTCTATTCGCTATTTAACAGAATGTACAAAATTTCCCTAAACAAACAAGAAACTGAGAAAGAAAGAAATATAATACACCAAATTGGTCATGAAAATAAATGCAATAAAAATACTGTAAACAAAATAGAAAATAAAATCAAATATAAAATAAAAACTGAACAATTAAGAATTAATCAAAATGAACAGCACATAAATTATAACAACAACAAAAAATGGGACACATTCACATACATAAATAATAAAATGACAAAACTAACAAAACTATTTAAAAACACAGATATAAAAATAGCATACAAAACTAATAAAAATAATTTACAAAAACTAAATAACCCACACAACAAAGATAATACAACAACTAACAGTATATACAAAATTGAATGCCAAGATTGCAATAAATGTTATATAGGACAAACAAAAAACCAGCTGAAAAAACGTTATTTTGAACACCTAAACGCATACAAAAAACCAGAAATATATAAATCCAATTTAGCCACACATGCAATAAACACAGATTAATTCCCAGACATAACCAATGTGACACTAATAAAACATATACCACACAAAGGCACCATAATGAACATTTGGGAAAATTTACAAATATACAAACATAAAACACAAAACAAACTATTACCTGAACAAATACAAATCAATACAAAACATGACATAATATTTAAAGCACTCAACATCGAAAATACACAAAATACAAATACATATACCACAATCACACACAATAATACAACTTTAAAAGACCAGAGTCCAACAAGAAACCTTAATAGTATCCAGCCAACACACAAATACTTCACCAGACGCAAGATCGCGAAGACTGAAGATGAGAGCACGGGAGCTCTCGAAACATGTTCCTAATAAGGGAAAAATATTAAAGATTCTTAAGTCAAAATAAAAATTTGAACCTGGTAGTCGTGGGACTACCGGCAAACATGGAATCATGGGCAGACTTGTACTTTGGGAAGGAATGAAGGGTTGGTTAAATAAACACCTCTCATCGTCTTAATGTTCTCATCGTCCGTTTTCTTGCTAGCTAGCCGTACGCTCGATCTTAGTCGCTTTGGGGGCACGCCGGATGACCCAGGTATCGGAGATGCGGGCCGCTTGGGCGCTGATGGGGTTTCGTCAATCTTCAAATGATTGCCATTTTCTAAGTTCTCGGCCGATTTCTTTGATTTTAGTCTCAAACGATAGGCCTGTTGACGTTCTGCACAGGATTTGCCGGTTTTCGGTTTCAAATTTTTGGTTCGAATTTTATCGCGATTGTTAGGTCGAGACATTTCACATTTTTGAGTTCAAATGTTGTTGTTATTTTCTGTGAGTGCTTCTGGTACTCGGAATTGCTGTTATTGGAGAGACTTAATTCTGAGGATCACAACGCACTTTGTATTTTCGCGATCGGACTTGTAGTTCCCGAGATATGTAAGTTTTAGTGGAGCAATTTAGAAATTTTCGGTGCAAAAACACCCTCACGCAGACAAAGCCTAGAGGCGACTGAAGTCAGTTGTCAAAATTCTCAGTACTATTGGTGGAAGGGGGCCGAGTGACTCGATCACCTGACACCTGGTTTGCTGGGATTGGTTGAGCGGTTCGTGAGATAGTGGTATGCCGAAAGTACATTTGAAACATAACGGTCGATTTTCGCGAAACGTGCGAGTAAGACATTACATACCTATGGATTCCATGTCAAAAAAGGTATACCTTGAGATAAATTTATTTATAAATATTAAATGTAATATGTGTGTGTGTGTGTGTGTGTGTGTGTGTGTGTGTGTGTGTGTGTGTGTGTGTGTGTGTGTGTGTGTGTGTGTGTGTGTGTGTGTGTGTGTGTGTGTGTGTGTGTGTGTGTGTGTGTGTGTGTGTGATCCCATAATAAAGTTAATTTAAACACTAATTTCTGTTGGAGAGTAGTTTACTTTTAATATTTTTGTACTTCTCAGACGTTTGTTTACATACTAAAATACTGAAAACGTTAAGTGCTTATCTTGACGTGGTAAACTGCACATTAGACGTGTATTTCAATTTATGAAAAAAAAATATAGGCAGTAATTTACAGTCGCATCTTACTTAAACCGTGTTCTCTTAAAATATCGGTTTTTTTAGCCGTTACCTTTATTTCTTTAATTTATAAGTGTAGGCTTAACAGTTTTAGCACTTACAATAATATTTGACTAGGATTTGAGTTTATTTTTTGAGATATAAATGACACTATAATTTAAAAGAAGTGTTAAATTTGAGTAAAGGAAAAAACTAAAAGACAGCATAAGGAAATAATAAAAATCTCTTTTATTTTGTGGCACAGGAAGCTAATCCAAAAATGTATGATTTTTCAGTCTACTTATGAAAAACCTTTACAATGTCCTTCAAATCTACTCACTTATTCGTTGAAAAGGATAAGTCTGGTGTTAAGATGACTGCTAATAAAACTAAGTTGAATGAAAAAAAAAACGGTTTCTGTCGATTTTTCGCCATATGGTGTGTCAAAAAACTTAGGTTATTCCAATATAAACGTAAAGCTTACCTGCAAAAATTTGTTAAGACAATAGTTCTAATTTGAACAAACTTTTGTGTTGTAAAAACTCATGTTACATGCCTATCTGAAGCGCCACACATTAACAAAATTATCACTGTTGCACACCACTATGAAAAATTATTCCGATTAGCGCTTTCAAGCTTCGCAGCTCATCGTCAGCTGAGAATGACCTGAAAAGCTTGAAAGCTCTAATCGGAATAATTTCTTATAGTGGTGTGCAACAGTGATAATTCTGTTTGTGATTATAACCACTAACACAACTTTCTTAATTAAAATTAACAAAATTATTAATCCCGACCGTAGGGTCCACTCAACACGTTAAAACTCATGCAATTCAATTTTAACAAAAACATTCATATTGTAACCACCCCTCTCGTCAGTTTACGTGTCTTATCTAGTTTATTTTTGGAATTGGAAGTTTTCGTAATGTTTTTGCGAAGTAAATGGTGTCGTTCGGAAGCGTCTGGTAGCCTGTGTGCCTTACCTGTCCCTTCTCACTCTTTCGTAATTCCGGATAGGCGCCAAATTGTTTTTCGTGAAAACAATTAAAAGTTTTTATTTGTATAATTTGATATTGCACTATTGTAAATTCGAATCGCTCGCCGTCTGGCTTGCTACTGATTCTCATCTGAGTGGGGGAAACGTGTTGCCAACTTGAGACTACGTTGGTTATGTTGACCCACTGCTAGTAAACAAAACATGCATAATATTCTTTACAAGTAAATAATGGACAGTTGTTATCGGTACACACTCTTTTATTAGGCTTTTGACTGGTTATTTTTTGTTAACGCTTCATAAAATTAATAATTTATACAATGATTTTAGCCTCGGCAATATTCGCTCAATCAGCGGATCGCTGGGTTGGCAGTACAATGTTTATATTAGCTGCAAGAGAGTGTGGTTATTATTTTACAAAATAAATCTGCCATAGGGTTCTTTTAAGTACGAAACAGAGCTTTATCTAACAAGATAGCAAAATTAGAACATATCATTTAAAGTACGTGATCATTAAAATTAAACAAGGTTTACTATAAATTAAATATTGTGGTGTTGAATTGTGACAGAGTCGTTGGTGTATACATAGGTTATCATTTGGTCATTCAGTGTTTACAAAGTTACTTTTTATTTTATCAATCCTTGAAAATACCTTCAGTGATAGTGAGAGTTTTATCATTTAGTTATAATTTTGTGAAAGAGAATTTGTCTTTTTTAAAAATAAAAAAAAATTCAGCGATACTCAACGTTAGTAGATAAAAGATGTATTGTCAGTCGTCCAAGTGGTGTAATGGGTTGATGTCGGTTCTTCCTTCTTCAGTCTTGGGCTTCGGGAATGGTTGGCGTCTTCTTCTGGTCGGATTCCATATATTTTTTGGTCATCTAGATTAATTCCGCGCTGGTCCTTGGTATAGTTTGGTTGGAGTGTCCTCTCGTCAGTTATTCTGGTCCTTCTTCATCGACTTATGGGCACTTATACTGTTTTAGAGTTAATGGTGGGTAAAGATTAGTGTATTGCTTATTCAAAACTCTCTTTCTTACATTTATTTTAAAATATTCATCCTCTTTACAATTTATAATCTCTCACTCTGTGTGGTTTGACTATACATGATATGTTTGTGTCGTGCTAATGTGATTTGTCCTAGTTTACTCTATTTGTTTGGGTTGGTGTACCCTTCTATATCTCAAGTCCTTAACAATTAATATTTTTAACTTGTCTGTCTTTACATTTATTATTATCATATACAATTTTCATTAGTTAGTCTTTTTCATTGGTTTAACATTAGTTTTGTATTCTTTCTGGGCTCACTTTATTTTGCCATCGTTTACATGTCATTTCCTTGGTGTTGTGGCTGATTATACTTTCACACTTCCATGCTAAGTCTTTGTTCATTATTATTCTTATTATTACTACACTCTTGTGGTAGTGTGGTGGCTAGTTCTAGTTCACTTACAGTTGTCATATTTATATTATTCTTGGTTTATGGGGCTGGTTCTACTCTCTCACTTACCATCTATTGGGCTACTCAGGTTAAATCGCCATGTATTACTGTATTTAACATTTGGTTTGTTTGTTTGTTACTTCTTTATTATTAGAGGTTACTGTTCTGACTACCTGGATATGTCTGATCGTGTTATTATTTTGAGTTACCCATTCCTTTAATCTCTGATTCATCCTTTTTTTTATTTTAGTGTTAATGATTAAACAATTTATCTTGTCATGTTTTCTTCATTATTGTTAGGTGAAGATATGTACCCTTACAATATTTATCAACTGTATAATTAAATTTCTCCTAAAGTACCTACTGTCGAGAAGAAGATGTTCACGTTCAGGGGGGTGTGGATTTTTGTTTACCTCTTATACTACACTGTAAGGAAAGGAAAAATTAAATAATTGATAAAGACGTACATTCTTATGTAAACTCATAATGTTTCTTTTGTAAATATCTGATAGAGAATAATACAGTACTGTTTTGTTAGTTTGTTCCAAAATAATTTTAGTTTAGGCTTATACTATAACATTAGTAAAAAGTATTTTAAAAGAACGTAGCGTATGCGCGTAAATATAGGAAAAATCGAATGTGCTTCAATATCAATGCGAACGTTGTAATAAACTATTGTGAAACTAAAATGACAACTATTTATATTACACCTGGTTAAGTTGAAACTCCATACGTAATATCTGGGAGGTTTATCTTTTTAACTGGAAGGTTTAACTGGAAGGTAACGAGAAATTCAGTTGAAAACAAAGGCCAATGTTTTTAATTAACCACTTCGAAGGCGAAGAGGCCCGCGTAGAGGCGCTGTTTGGTTGAAAACCTGTTCGGTTCTACACCGTGACGTTGACACAGTTAGGCAGGCAGAACTCTTGCCGATAGGCCTAATTAAATTAAACCAACTGAGCACAGAATCCGACTTCTGTGGTATTATTAAAACTTAAAATACGAGAGAGTTCAGATAAACAAAGAGACACTTTTTCGTTGACCTTGTGCATATTTACACGCGCACACAAAGGAATGATTGATTATGTAAATTACGAATTTAAAAACGAATGTTTTTTTTCCAGCAACTTTTATTATTT
The DNA here is from genome assembly GCA_034769895.1 of Magicicada septendecula. NCBI lineage: Eukaryota > Metazoa > Arthropoda > Insecta > Hemiptera > Cicadidae > Magicicada > Magicicada septendecula. The sequence continues at coordinate 197,807,034 of CM068373.1, read as the reverse complement.
GATGAAATGATAATGTAATACAGTCTTGCATCAATTTAGAATGACCGTTGAAAAATCAAAGGCTGTTTATACGCCTTCTTAGTGTCGTTTTAGCTTGTTGAAATGTTCGAATATTGAATTTATATTAAAAGTAAGTTTGCTTACATTGCACTTTATTAATCTTATTAATTATTATTAATAATGTTTATCACATTGTACACCAACAGCTTTGGCTAAAAATCCATACATCCAATACGCGTTCGCGAGTTCATTGCGTGACCACGAGGGAGACATTACAATGGATTCCTTATCGAATTCCATTTCATCAACGCTCAAAAAATTGATTTCTCTTCATCGCTGCTTTAGAAATTAAATGAAAAAATACATAAGTTTAAAGCAAATATTTCTTCTAAATTAATTAGTTTTCACCAGCTTTTCGTACTTCCTTTAAATGACAATATTTAAAGTGTACTGTTTCAAGTTTTTTGTTTAGTTAAAAGCAATTTTAAACTAATGAAAATTACAGATTTGTCTTTAAAGAAAGTCAATCAAAACTATACACTTTTAACAACTTTCGTTGTACTTTATTCAATAAATAATTAAGACTAGGCCTACATGTAATGAGTTTTCAAACCTACATAGTTCCATCGTTAAGTAGGTTAAATTGGGTTTAATTACAATTAAATTAATTTAACATTAGTTTAATTCTGTAATCAACTTTATAAAAGTATTTTATTACCATTTGAAAAAAAGAATATAAGACGTGTTGCTGGCCCGGTTATAAAAGATGACGATTAGAGAATAAGAAATAACCAGGAGATAGATGAGCTATTGAATCATGAAGACATTGTGAAATATAGAAATGCTATTAATAAAATAAATATTTTACTTGCCTTTCTGTAGCATTTGCAAAACATGTACTTGTATAGACTGCAAATTGTATCTAAACTTCAGGTAAACATATTAAATACGCTGGGAAGAAAACTCAATCAACCAAAATAAATTAGTCCATTAATCATGATCTATTGATTGGACAAGAAGTTTTTAATATAGATATCGTTACGCACTTTAAGTCGGTAGAAACACAAATTTCAATATTTATTTAAACTTAAATGTCACGTTTCGTTTTGCTAATGGGCACGCGGGTTGGACTTACCATCAGAATAACCGGGATACATCAGAAATTCATGAATTTCAGAAAGAAGTGAATACAAATAAATTTATGTGAATGTGTGAGCATGTGAATGTATGAGCATGTGACTGTAAGTTCCTCAGACACTAAAGAAAATCTACATGATAAACGTACCTTTCTTATATGCCAATTTTGTGTTATATTAAGCGCTCTAAAGTGTCTTAATCTGTGAAAAGCATTATCACAGAAAATTCTTCTTTTTATTTAGTTTGATACGTAAAAACCCAAATATTAAAAAAAAATCAGAAAGAACTATAAAAACAGCTATCAAACAAAGTAAAGAAATCGTTCCATCCAAGGGAACAAATCGTTCCAACCAAATCGTTCACAGAATCAAAACACTCTGCGATGCGAAGAATGCGTTGACAAGGAAAAATTGCTACTTCCAGAAAATTCACTTTTCACAATTTCTAATTAGACAAATGCTAGTAAATGTAACAAATGTATTGTACATACTTTTAAATAACATGCTACCAAAATAAACACAAAAACGTTTCTGGTGACTTTGTATTGAGAATTCGAAAACATAGACAAATGGTCGGGGATGTCAACGAAAGGCGTATAAACTGTCAAACTGTAATTGATGAAAGCTATGAACAGAGGCGAGGAAAAGTAAACGCTATACAACACGAAAGCTAAATCAAAAAATCAGTAACTCATTTGTCTGTGTGAGTGTTTTTGTTCCTGTGTGAGATGGGCGGATAAACGAGTTTACATTTCTTTTATATAACATGTCTTGAAAACGAAGAGAGAAGTAATTTAAAATAAATTAAACTGTTTATCGTGCTATTGTTGTTCACCGTTGAAACAAAATAATTCTAACAATTGTTGGTAACAAACGTGGAATTTTCTTAAATTTGTAAAATATTATAAGCTCGTAAATTATGATTAGCATAAATTACTTATTGAGAAAGACGGCAGGCTAAATTTAAGATGGTGCATTATGAGTTTTTTTACAATTCCATAATATAAACAAAGTGCCTTATTTATAAAGTATGTGTTTACTGTATGATACATTTCAACAAACGTGCAGAAACAAATATTAAACTAAGTATAATACTTTAGAGTATGTAAGCTACACAAAGAAAAATATTGAAATCTAATGAGAAACTTTTAGGAAGGTTAACCATTTGAACCTTCGATACTCGTGTAAATCCTCCTCTACACTATACCCTACAATCACTTTGGGTAACAATTGGCTTACTGACAGCTGTTTGCAACATTGGACAGGAAACAGTATTTCTCGGATAAAACCTTTTAGCACAAGGTTGTCGATTTACTATTCTAGCCAATTTTTGAACGACTCAGATTTCTTCCGGCTACCTTTTACTCTTTCTGCCTGAGTTCTGCAAAAGCGCTGTAGTCTTCAATTACATGTTTGACCGTAAGTGCTCCAGCACAAATGCAGACGGGTCGTTCTTGTGCGGGTCGTAGGAGGTACGAAGACGTCAAGTTAGTGTGCTCAATGGGCAGTCTGGTGATGCAAACTTGTTCAAGACGACTGAGATTACCTGCTATTTGCCATTTACGGACGCTCTGCTTCGTGGCAGTAAGTTTGCCGGTCATTCCACATGCGCTGCCACACATTAATAACAGTGATTCTAGCAGCTACTTTTGCGCCCAGTCGTATGGTTATCGCATCAACTGTGGCTGTCCGCAGCGTGTCTCGATGCAAAGTCAGCTTCTTCGTTACACACATACAACCTTCTCGAATTCACTTTCCAGTGCCGCGTTATCTATCTAAAGAGTAATAGCTGTTGCGGTTAGATACTAAACTTACTAAAGAGTAAATTCAGTGTTGAGGTTAGGTTAGGTTACGGTAATTTTTGAACATCAGAAACCTAAAAAGGGGATGTAAATTTGGTAGAGAATCACAAAGTTTCAATACTTGCCGTATCAAATTAATAAATAAAACGAAGAAAACATATTGTATCAACTGAAATAGGCACGTTGTGATAGGGCTGAAACGTTCGAGAGCGGATAGAATTAGTAATTAAAAACTAGAAATAATGTGACTGATGAAGCGTAAGACATCAAAGAAAAAAAGTTGATATGGTACGAACATTTTAGAAGAATAACTAGAAACAGATGGCAGATGAATAGGAAGAATACGAAAAGGTAGACTTTGCAGAATGTGAATGAATAAAATAGATGAATCTAAGAAAAAATTAAACCATGGAGATGGAGAACAGAAAGTAGAATAACCAGTTCCAAAGAGAGAAACAACTGTTATTATTTTATTAAATTATAACTCGAGGTTCCCATACGCCTTTTATATAGTAATTATTTTATTTTGATAATGTCAAGTTTTTCTAGCCTGACATTAGAAGCGCAGATCTCAAGTACGCTTTATCGGGATACTAAAATATCTCAACGTTAATATATTAATTACGGGAATACTTGCAACGTACGTTATAATCCATTCCAGGATGTTTATAATATAATACACAAATAAAAAAAATCCTTATTTTAAAATTTATGAATACATTTTAAAGCAAAAACAATCGTTTAAATACATTTTACATAATGCTGTTCGTGTTTGTGTGTGTGTGAGGGGGATCGAGGGGGGATATTGCGTGGGTGCTTGCCTTTTTCCTGTATGCAAACATTAGTAATTGCAATACATAAGCCCTAGAGAATACAAACACCAAAAAAGATCTATACCCAAGATACTGTAACGACGTTGGCTAAACAGTTTTAACAACGCACTCTAGTAGTCACTTCAAGAACTCAGGTCGCCGTAGTTAGGAGTAAGCTAACACACAGAATTATACCACACGTCAACGCAAGTGTTAATTATCTTACATTATTAATTAACAGCAACCGCAAAGTGCTCAATTAACGAATAAAATCTAAAACTTCTAAGTCAAGTGTAAACATGAGAACTTTTTAAACAAATAAAGACTTTTCTTAATGGCTTTCCTTTTTATAATTGTGTTGTTAACTCTATCACATTTCATAAATGCGTTAGAAATACTTTAAACGGAGTATTTAATAATGCATATAGGCTTCAATTATTATACGTGTTGCTAAATTGTTAACTTTCAGCTTTCTTGTAGTTACAGAACAATCATTATAAAAACAATTAGTTTTAATAAAAACCTTCAATTCATACAAAAATAATTATGTTTAACCATTAACCATTAACATTGTTAAAATAACCATTAACAATAAATAGCTCGTTACTTTATGTTTACATTTTTTAGAAAGAATTATAATTTTTTAAATTCAACATCAAATTTTGGCTAAGAAAAACGTATGGAACACTGTTATTAATCAAAAAGGCAAGGGAGGAAATTGTTCGACAGGTAAAGCGGTAAATAATGGGCTAGTAGCTTAGTGCCAGTGAATGCGGCAACTGAAGTTGCCGTCTGTTATTGTTTGACAGTTCTGATTTACGGATAATCTTGCGTTTGAGAAGTTCAACCCGTATATTTCTTTACATACGAGAAAGTCAGCAGCTAATTAGTTTGCTACCTTGCGTGCATACATACACTTATCCGCACGATATCTTTGCCAGATTTACAGCTTGAAATATATCTCGGCTGCATTATTCCTTCAAACACTTACGTAAGTTTACTGAATATACTTGTGTGAAATATAAAAAGTTCAATATGATTCTTATTCTTATGGTCTAACTTCAATGCGTTGTCGTTTTAGAAACGAGTAGTTTCTACAGTATTTATTACACTTTGAACGCTTTAAAAAAACGTGGTTCTAAGTCAATTTTCAGCCAACTTCCTACCATTCTGATTCAAAAAATGTTAGTTAACATGTTGTTAAGTCTTTTTATAGTCCTTATAAACGTAAACGTCCTTTTCCCTATGTACTGAGGTAAATTCCTTTTTTCGTTTACGTCTAATAAAAGATTGATTATTCAGTTGTGTTTATTCATGTGGTAGGGTACACTCCGAAAATGTAGACGAAATGCAGTTATGCAGGTAGAAACTGAATAATACGAGTCTACTCGATAGGATTGCCCAGTATTGGCCACAATTAATGAAACATCTTAACTAAATGGATGTCTGCCGCATCTCCAATCAACTATTGAATCATAGACCAAAGAAGTAAAGTTGTGACGTCCAGAAGAAGCTTTGGAGAAATCAGCACTACTCTATATGCATGGGACACAAACAAACCATTTTTAGTTTTATCGTTATTGAAAGTGTTGATGATAAAAATGCTGTTTAGTAGCTTCCCTGACTGTGCGTATTCCACCAGACAACGTTTCCCTTCTCCTCCAGCTCTACATTTCGGCTGCATGTCTTTTATCTCCCTCCATCTTCCCAAGAATGCACGGTTCACATCGATTTCGCTACACTCTATACAAAAATCTTAAGCTTATCTTTATCCATGTTTACATACGAGTGATTATTAGTTTTCAAATTTTTTCTAGATTAGAAAGTTTCCTTACCTAAAGCTATTCTTAGCACATCTGATGTCACTTGTGTAAAGCTTCCAATCTAGACGTATATATTGACCTGGTCCAAAACTACGTTGCTTAGTTGAATACTTTCTGTCACAGATTTACACTTCTTACCTCTAAACACAGCTTCAGTTTTTCTAGTATTTAGTTGCAGAATATAATTTTTAAGGACTTAATCAAGAAGATTTTACAAACAATTCACATGTCTTTCTGAATCGCCAAATGCCACTATAGCAATAAAATATATAAATATAAAAAATAATGTTTGACTTACAGCAGAATAAATAACACCTTTATCTTCTTTAATAAAACTATGCCTTTATTATCAAACGTAATAATTTCTAGAATATTGGTGAAATTAATGTAATGCTTTCATTTAATATAAAACATGTTCATTTGCGTGCGTGTGTGCGCGCGCGCGTGTGTGTGTGAGGGTATGTGTTTGTGTTTGTCTGAAGTATCTATTCGATGGAGATAAGAAAGATAAAGCTTCTTAGCATAGGCTGATTTACATTTAAGTACGCTTTCAGAGATTGTGTTGAAAGAATTTTAGATTGCATACTCTGCGCATGCTATGTAAACAACAAGTGATACTCAAAACACCATGGTACTGTGAAGAATTGAAGAAACTTGCGCAAGGTAAAAGGAAAGCATATCTAAAATACAGAACCAAGAGAACACCAGAATGTTATGGAACTTTACAAGCAAGCTAGGAATGAAGGACAAGCAAAGATAAAGACCATAAAGCGACAGCATTTGGAAAGATTCACAAAGGAGCTCAAACATGATCTGTTTGGCATGCAGAAACAGATATGGAAGATAATAAAAAATCAAAGGAAGGAATAAGAACTTACTAACAAACACAGAAAACATTACTAACAGAAGGGACTACATACTTTACCCATCTGTTTGGCACAGTGGAAGATGATGTGATAGAAACAGCGATAACACAGGTTCAGCAAGGAAGTGGAAGCGTGGTAACCCAACAAGAGGTAACAACATAATCCAGAAACTGAAAAATAGGAAAACAGCAGGTGAAGATGCCATTAATAATGAACTTTGATCAGATGAAGTATGGGGTCCAGCGTTAGAAGATGAAATAACTAAACTAATTAACAAGATAATTAAATCATCTGGAGTGCCATCTGATTAGAAGATAAGCATAGTGATACATGTTTTCAAGACGTTTGATAATAAAATACCCGGTGACCATAGAGGAATCACCTTACTAAACACGTTACTTAAGGTAATGACAAAGGTTTTGCAGCTTAACCTATTACAACATATTAACTTTGAAAAAGAACAGTATCTATGTGAAATCGAAGGTCTTGAAATGATGCATTATTTGTAATTCAACAAATAAAATAAAAGACAATTGAGTTTCAAAAACTAGCTTTTATGTGTCCGATTGATCTCGAGAAGGCATTTGATAAGGTCCGAGTGTTGGACATGTTAAAGATTTTACAACAACAAGAGGTCCCAATCACAAAGCTAATAAAAGAGATCTACACGAACATTGGCTTCAATGAGAGTAAAAGCCAATTGCGAATTTTCAGATAATATACCTGTAACAAAAGGGATCAGTCAGGGAGATTCCCTACGTTCCATTCCCTTCAATGTAGTTGTGGATGAAATTATTGAGGAGGAAAAGCATACGAGAGGATATAGAATAAGTAGAAGTGTGTTTAACATCATATGTTATGCAGACAACGTTATTTTAATAGCGGAAAATGAAAAGGACTTACAAAAACTTGTGTATAATATTAACAAAACATGCCAGAAATATAACATCAACATAGCAGAAGCGAAAATAAAATCAATTACAATTATACGTGACCGATTAAGGTGTAAAGTTGTGATAAATAACAGAATAATAGAACAAGTAATGCAGATAGACTACTTAGGAACAAGGGTTACAAGTAACAATAGGACAGATGAAGAAATGGAACATCAGTTGATGAAAGCAAGAAGAATATCTGGATGCATGAATAACCTTACATCGAATAACAAATACCTCATACACAAAGCAAACACTAAGGTTTACAAAAGCACACAACGGCCAGTAATATTTTATGGGTCAAAGACCAAGCAATAACTCAAAGAAAATGGCAAACTTTAGAAATGACTATATTACGAAGGGTACTAGGAAAGACAAGGTACGATAGGTTGCCAAACAATAGTATAAGAGAAACGTGTAATATAACAGATACTAATTCTTGGATTGAAAGAGGATATGGAATGAACACATATCAAGAATGGATGACACAACGTTAGTGAAAAGGGCAAGAGGTAGCCAACCAAACACCAACAGGAGCATTGGTCGGCCAAGGAAGAGGTGGAGTGGCAGCATGTAGAACCGTTGTTATAGAACAGGACAGAGTCTTATCTAGGAAGGTAAAGGAGAAGAAAGAGAAGAAGAATTTTATTCAACAGGAAAGTAGCTATACTATATACGTGTACTTGAATTAATGTCACATATTATCCTGTTAATACACAGGACAGTTTTAAAGACAACAGGTGTAGATCACTGCTTTAGGAAATTACTAACTCTCGCAAACTCTAAATCCTGTGTGGGTTGCTGGTCCCATACTAGGTGCCTCCCCAGGTGGCGGATAGGGGAATGCCTCTCGGATATGAGTGGTACCGGAGAAATGAAATACCTGTGGCGGTCCAAAACCAGACTGCTGCCTTGCAGAGAGTAGTTGGGTCTACAAAGGCTAGAGGAAGAACATCTTGATGAAAAATCACCTGGCCCTCCAGGTTGGGGGTAGGCGTGGGGTTACTAACCCTACCCTGCTAAACCATCATTTACTCACAAACCACAACAAAGAAAAGCCGGACTGTCTTTAAGGAAACGACTTGAGGCGCGCCAAATGGAAATTAGACTTAGAACTTGGAATGTTTTATCTTTGTGCAGACCTGAAGCACTTCAGCAGCTCTTAAACTAACTTGATAAATATAAAGTGGATATTGCGGCAGTGCAGAAGATAAGATGGATCAGGGCGGACATGTTTAACAGAAGAAGCCACACAATATATTACAGTTGCGATAAATGCTTACATAACTTTGGTACTGGCTTCATAGTAAGCAAACGGATGTCACATATGGTAATCGGTTTTAAACCAATCAATCTACGGATTTGCTACCTTAGGTTCGGGGGAAAATTTTATTACTATAGCGTACTAAGTATACATGCTTCTACTGAAACTCTAGAAGAAATTGAAAAAGGCCAATGCTGTGAAGCTCTAAAAAAAATGCTTCGATGACTCCCCTCGCGCGGACATAAAGATTGTAATTGGAGATTGTAATGCACAAGTCGGAATGGAACAAATCTTTTTCCCCACTACAGGGAAGTACAGCATCCAAAATAAAAGTAATAGTAACGTCAGAGGTTGATTAACTTTGCAGCGTCTAAGGGACTGTTATTGGGGAGTACACTCAAAAGCGTGCCCAAACATACTACTGAACTAAATTCAACGTTGCTACACTCATAAAGTTTATTCGAGAAGATAGACAAACGGCCGCGTGTAAGTCAATGAAAGTCTAATAATCTGTCAGACTATAGGCCTAATTGATTAATAGAAGCGAAGTAAAACAGAGGCGAAGTAAAACTAAACGCTGTACAAAATTAGTTTTAATGAAAAGTCAGTAGCTAGTTTGGCTGTGCAACTCTTTGTTTATCTGGCGGGGGACGGGCAAACCACTTTATCTTTCTTTAACACAGTACGTCTTATAAACAATAAGAGATATAATTTAAAACAAATTGAGCATTTTAGCGTAATACCATTGCCAGTGTTGACAAAAATCGGTTCTAACACTCTGTTGTTGACAGCTTTAACATTTATAAAAAATTATATGCCGTTTAATTTACATACGTTTTTCATAAGTTACTTTTTTGACAATGACATATGGATTTAGGATCGCACGTCGTGATTTTTTTTTTCCAACTCCTTTATACGAACAATCTATCTTTTAGATAATAAGTGTGATATAAGATTGAGATTTACAATAAAACATTATAAAATGAGATTATTTAAATAAGATGTAAAGTTAAAAGTGTATGAAGACTACAAATACACAAATACCATAAATATAATCAAAACCTCTTTGTACACGTAATATTAGAAAATTTAAGGATTTGAATCTCAAAGACTCGTTTAAATCCTCTACTGACACTGTGTTTCGCGTTTTATATTGGAATTTTCGGCACACATAAGTTTGCGAACGACGTGGAATATGTAGAAATGAGTTTAAAATATAAAAACGATGTAAACATTTCTAAAATTAAAAAGCTGGCAGACCATCCATCTATATGGCAATTGGGCTTTAAAATAGCGGCAGTATACTTTAAAAAGCTTCTGAATTACATTCCTTGAAATTTACCTCTAGGCCTTATTCTGATTCACATAATTACCCATTAAATGGTTTACAATATGTTTTATATTACAATTTTCCTCAAATACGATTACTAGTTAAACCATTGTAATTTACTTTTTCTACCTGGGTATTATTCTAAACATTTAACAATTTATTTGTATTTTACTAGTACTTGTTTTACTGATTATGACATTATCTTGTACAATCACCATTTAAGTCTATTTTACACTCTGATTTTTTTAATCACTATTATAGGTTGTTGTTATAATTATGATAATGCATTTGTATTCTGAATGAGATAATTTACATCAATTTGGTCTAGTCTCTATTAAGTTATTTCTCTGATTTGATTTACATGGTCAAAGTTGAATTTGTCGTGGTCATCAATTTTCAATTTTCCTATCAATGTTATTATCGATTCACATTATTAATTTTATATTTTCTGATTCACTATTTAAAATTCGTCTGAATTATTATTTTGCCATTCCTTACTTCACAAAATTATGACATTAATTAATATTATTCAAATACAATAAACACTTACATACTAACACCTAGTATCTCCTACTATCAACATGGTCTGTATTGTATACACATAAAATAATAAAACCTAATAATTAGATAAACAAACAAATTAAAGTCTTATCCTAATGATTGTCTTTTGTTGTCCTTTTAAATCTGGTTTTGGGGTGTTCCCCTCAATCACACACTATTTTATTTATAACTAAGTTTACATTATCTCTGATTATTTAGTGTTGTATTCTCTTATTTGGTTAGTTGTTTTTCTAAGTTGGTATAGCTAATATAGTTTAGGTTCTTCCATTTATGTGATTTGCTGCTATAGAGTGTTCTGTCTTTAAAGTAGGTTTTTGGGTATCTTGAAATTTTTCATTTTAATTTATTTGTTCTGGGCTGTTACTCCTTACTACTCCGTATCTTACTGGGTATATTTTTATTTTACTGGGATGATACTCATACTATTTGTTTTTAACACATTTTGCTGTAAATTGAATGTTTTTAATTTCTTTTAATCGAGATTTTTTTCTAGTTCTATTAAAGCATTTTATTTATTATGGTGATTACTTCTTTCTGTTACTTTTATCTAAGTTTACTTTACTTCTTCCAGGTGGCTTCTCCAATTCTTTTCCTATGTAATCTTAAATTGTAGAATATGGCAAAAACTTCGTTGTGCTACATATGCCCCCCTGTAAAAGTGATTAGTTCAGATCATACCTTTAGTGTGGATGAACTAATTGCTTCTGACACTTGTCTTTGTTATATTCTTGGCTTTGTTTACACTGATATACCTGCTTCTTTATGGTTGAGCTCTAAGTTGATATGTATATTTTCTGTTTTTACATTTTATTTTACTCTTATGAGATAGTTCTTTTTATTATTAAATACATATATTGTGACAGAACGAATAGTCACAATATGACAACCGTCACATATGCGTATAGCAAAAATAGAAAATACAGTGCATAAAGCAATGCTCTGCTTAGTATAATAAGAAACAATGTATAAGATTAAGTAAATAGAGTTAAGAAAGGATAATAATAATAATTGTGTAATTGTGTATCAATATTTCAAATGTAAAAACAGTTCAAAAAGAACCTATCAGAGCGTGAACAACAACCCGTGACAGTTGATAAACCAATAAGGGTGCCATTAAACTAGCGAGAAAATACAGGGCGACGTCGCTAACGCGCTCAAAGCACTTCAGTCTGCATTAAACCTCCGGTTCGGGTAGTCCGCTTTAAAACACTAGTTCGGAAAGTCTATGTTAAACAACCAGTCCGAGTAGTTGCAGTAAAACACTAGTACGGAACAGCGGTTTTGAATTACTAGCCCGAGCAGTGCGTAGTGAGTAAAATCATGCGACAAGTTCAAATTAAAAACACTCGAACTTAACGTGAAAGTGACTCCGTTCAAATAAATCAACAATAGCGTGAAAATAGGATCTGAACGTAAAAATTCCACATCAGGGAGGCAGTACAATTCCACAACAGGGAGCTGAGGACATATCCACATCAGGGAGGCTGTTCACACCAGAATCCAGGGAAGCTGAGAACACTCCACATCAGGGAAGCTGTACACATATCCACACCATGGAGACTGGATGAACAAGAAGAGGAACAATTGGAACATTCAAACTCAGAAACGCCCATGAGATAGACGCCGAAGCTACAGTAACAAGTAGAGTATTAAACATTTAAGTTTGAATTCAATAAGACAGTAAATAAGAAAGAGAACAATTTCAGAGGCTACAAAAAACAAATTTATGTAATTAGTAAAGTAAGATAACAGAGCAAATTGAAGTAGAGTCATTTAAAGAGTTAAAGTAAATAAAAAAAAAAGAACATTAAACACAATTCTTATAATAACTAAAGAGTTAGAAATAATTATTTCAAAAATAACACCCATCCATCACATTCTCACACACAGGTCTACAGAATATAAGTATAGCAGAGAAGTAAAAGTAAATTCAGTTAAGGTAAGTCTAATTAAAATTGCATTGGTCTTTGTGTGTGTAAACTGAACAGTATTAATACTCGCTGTTGCCAAAAATTGGCGATACCAGTAAAAATACCAACAAAGTCCAGTTGCAAAATGGCGGCCCAAAGCGTGGGGTGCGATTAATTAACTGTACATAAAATAAATAAAATTAAAAATCTAATAACTTTCATAAAATAAATAGTTGCATGAAAATATTATATTTGTTTATGACTGTACCCAGATAAATAGCATACCCAGATAAATAACAAACCAAGAAAATATAAAATTAAAATAAATTGTAATAATTATTTCAAGTAAAAAAATATAAAAAAACCGTTAGAAGCCTTAACTGAATTATAAGAGTCAGACCAGTGTGAGAACGGATGAGAGGTGAAGCTTAAACCGGAAACAACATCCGGAGTAGTAATAATTTTAAAGGATACAAGTTAAATATCAGTAAAACAATACAGGGAATTAGATCTAAGGAAGTTTCGGTCTGAACAAAGACCTATTGTTAATATTGTATAACCATTGTTAGTTGTAAGGGGAGGAAATTGTCAACGCTGAAAAAATATTTTATAGACTATTAGATGTGTAATTTTGCAATACTAGGTCAATAATTTAACCGCGAAAATGGCAGAACCGCAAACACCTATGGACATAATGGCAGAAATACAGCAAATGCTACAACAACAACGAGAAGAAGAGAAAGCAGAAAAAGAAAAACGAAGAAAAGAAAAAGAAGAGCGTGAAGAAAGACTACGAAAAGAAAAACCAGAATGGTGGAAAGAGGCAAGGATACAATTACGAGAGGAATTCGGAGCACTACATGGAGAAAGTAGGAAGGAACTAAAGAAACTAAGCGAAAATATGCGAACATGGACAAATGCTATAAACAAGAAGCAACAAGAGTTAACTACAACGGTACAGGCCCAAGAAGAGAAACTAACTAAATTTACTCAGGAGACAGAAGGAAATATACACGAGGTGATAGAAAATATAAAAATATTGGACCAAGTCGTCGCTAGGCACGAAACAACAATAATGACAAATAAGTAACAAGGTGAGGAGAACGACAAACACCTACGAGAACAGATAGCACAGCTGCAGAAACAGATGAAGAAAACGAAAGCAGAACAGATCACGTACATCTACAGGAGTGCTGAAGATATGCCGAAAATGCAGAAATTTAGTGGATGGGAAAGTGAAAACCCAATAGAATTTTTAATAGAATGTGAAAGAAATATGGAGATGGTAGGAAATAACCTAAACGATAACGAACGCGTGGAATGGATAGCACGTCGATTAGAACACACAGCTGCAAAGTGGTATTCGATAATAAGAGAAAACGTTACGTCTTCCGAGGATTTCAAAAATAAATTTGAACAAAGATACTGGAGCGACCATATCCAAAGAAGAATTCGAAACCAGTTAGAGTTTGATAAATACGAATACATGCCAAAAGGTAAGTCCAGAGAAGCATATGTATTGATATTGTAGCTAGAGCGAAACATTTAAAACCTAAGTTGACGGAGAGTGAACTCGTAAATAAACTGTCTTATCACTTTGACCGCGATATCAATTTTGCAGTAATGACGAGGGGAACTAAAACGATTGAAGAACTCCTACTCATGCTGGCACAGTGGGGAGAAATAAGATATTCGCTAAAACAAAAACCAAGGTCAGACGCGCAACCTAGACCAGGTCCAAGTCGCGAAAACAAATACGAAAACAGACAACAACAAAACACCTATACAAAGAAACCGTATTTAGGTCCACGAAATAAATATAGTAATAATAATGAACGAAGTTTTACAAATAAGGATTGGAATAAGTCAGCTCAAATACAAACAATAACACCGACGCAGACGGACGCGTATACGAGTGGACTGCATACAACAATACGAACGGAAACGAGACCACTACAAGAAGAGATAAGTGAGGTGGTACAGTCAACGGTACAGTCAACTTCAAAAAACGTGCAGTAAGGGACGTTCACAAGACGTCCAGTGATAATAATTATAAATGTAAAAATAAAATTAAGACTAATGAAATAATATTTCATTAATATTATGTGTGCAAATAAACAATGTGTATCCACCGGAAATTAGGGATGAACTATTGCGAATAGATGACAAACCTAGCGATACAGTGAAACGTAAGTGCCCATGCATAATAGCATATATAAATAATGTGTTAGCCAATATACTAATTGATACAGGAGCCGAACTGTCAGCTATAAGCCAGACATTTATAAACGCAAATAAAAAACAATTTAATAAGGCACCAGTGCTACCATTAAATAATATGTGTGTACAAACGGCCGTAAACCAGAAAGAGAAAGTCAATCAGCAAATGTTTATAAACATAAATAAAGACGAGATGAATTTAGAAATACCAGCTATTATTATAAAGAATTTAATTTATGATGCAATTATTGGGATGGATCAACTTAAACAATTCATGGTTCCCTCCGAGAATAAGGATGGGTGGAGAAAACCAAGGCTCGCGGAGGCAGGGGCGCAACCCTGAAGTAGACGAACACCACTGGGACTGTGGGGAACATCTACCCGCTACCTGTTAACCGCTTCTTCTCACGTTTGTATGACGAACTTTGGGTACTCGTTCCTTTTGGACACAACTCTCTGAGAAACTATCTCGTGTTGAGCTGTACTGATTTGTTTCTTCTGAATTAGAATCAAGGCAACTTACCTGACTACTTTTACCCCGATTTGGATTATCCTCAACCACTAACTCCTCTGCTTCTACCTCCCCTGGTTCTCTTTCTTCCACCTCTTCCTTTTCTTCCTCTACATAATCCAAATCACCCTCACGACACTGCACATCTTCATCCTCTAGTTGCTCACCTGGTCCGCATGAAACGTCTTTCCATTCCTCGGAATCCTCAACACTACTTACAGAAAGCGTCTGCATATCTTCACACACTACATCTTCCTCACTCACACACTCCACAACGCTGCCACCCAATTTCTCCTCAACTTCTAACTCATCTACTTCTACCACACTTGCAGCCTGGACATCCCCTTGTCCATCCGCAACCTCAGAAACACTTGCAGCCTCCCTAACACTTACACTTATACTCCCCTGCGCACCATGTGCAGACCGCTCTTCTGCCTCTTCCTTCGATTCCTCTTCTTCACCACTCTCAGCAACTACAACTTCCTCAACATTTCCAACCTGGAATCCAGCTGTCCAGGTCCATGTGCAATGTCTAAATTAAATTCTACCGACGATGGTAAAGGTCCACCATCAAGTGACTTTTCATCTCCCGGTGTAGGCGATGATGATGTTACCGGATCTGATCCGTCATGAACCGCGATGGAGATACCGGAACAAATTCTGCGGCATCTCGATTCAACCATGACGTCCTCTCAGAGTCCTGTAATTCAATATCAACAGACGTGTTCTTGTCGTCTTGTATTGATCCACAGAAGTTATTCCGCTTTTCTTCTTCTACTTCACCTTCTTCCTTCACTACTCTATTAGGCACTGGTAATTCCTCTGGAAGCTTCAAAGTTTCTTTTTTCTCCGAATAGGAATAACGCCTTGCTACAGGCTCCCTACTTGCCGATGTTGGTTTACTAATATAACTTCTTCTATCCCTGTTAATTTCGTACTTATTTCTTTTCTCTGCTGTAACCGTTGCTACTGTCTTCTCACTTGTCACCCCTTTGTAGCCTCCATTACTTCCGGAATATACAGTTTTTCTGACAGTCTCTTGTGTTCTTCTCCAACCGCCATGCTCCTTTTTAGCTCTTCCTAACAGACCACTGGAGTATTGGACATCCGTAGCAGCTCTTCCCCGGAACTCGTCCCCTGCCTGGACAGTCTTAGAAACCACACACAACCGGTACAGATCCGCGAAACAACGTGGACGTTCTGCGAATATCAAACGCGATCTCTGTTGGGGATTCAGTCCTTTCAGGATTGCTTGTATCACTTCCGTCTCGGGCAAACCTAATCTTAATACCCGGGCAGCTTTCCGTACATCATGCACGAAGTCCCCCAACGCCTCTCCGTTGGCCTGTAGGTGATAGAATGAATCTAACTTAAGCTGGGAATGTCGTCGATGGGGTATGAAGAAATCCAACAGTTCCCCATGAAAAGCGTCGACACTGCCGCCCCGACGCAGAGTGTTGGTGACCAACCCTGCCAATGAACCCCGGCAATACGGGTATATAAGGGACAAGACCTCTCCATCGGACACACCCGGGAAATCTGCCAACTGCAGGACAAGATCCAAGAAGACCAGCAACCCGTCCTCATCTATTCCATCTACCACCGAAAGTTTCTGGAGAACCCCTGAAAGGGGGTGGGGCAATTTCTGAAAGCATACCGCCACCAGAATTGCACAATTCACAATACACAATCAACAAAACATAATTCCCACAAAACACCTAACACCCTACAAAATAATGACAATAAAAACACAGGAATCAGAAAACACTCGAGTACTATACTCTTCCTTCGAGCAGACTGCGGGTCCCCCTACCGTTGCGAGGACCCAGCCCGCTTACCTGAACTCGCTCTCAACAACACTACACATTAAGGAACGCGACACACACACTAACACACAACATGACAAAATTACCGACCAACGACAAATTCTCAAAAAATCTGTAATGACTTCGGCTCCCGTATCTCGGAGGAGACCGCCTGCCGATCGGGCCATACCGCATAAATAAAACGCCTTCTCTATTATGGGCAAGGTAATACGCGAACCATATCTCCACCTAGGCACAGATCTGCGATAATTCGCGTTTCCAAAGGAATTTCCCCCTTTAAATTTTCACACCGCGTGGCAACCTACCGTTCAACGATACCAACAGGCGGGTAAGTATATACACATATAATACACAAAACCTTAAACCTAACAAGACATAGTTACTTTTAGATATAGGGACTTTTAGAGATTATTCTAAGTTCTATTCGAACCCCAAAATGCTTCCTGAGTTTGCAAGCCCCGTCACACCCAAAGGACCCAAGGTTGACCCTAATCTCAACCACGCTCTGCTACCAAATGTAACCCCTCTTTAAGTGTGACTTGTAAAAAAAAAATTGTTTTTTTTTTGAAATTTTTTTTTTTTTCTAAAGAGGGGCCACAAGATAATTAAATCTAGGCCCAAGCCTAGAGAAGCCAAAAATGCGCTGGATCCAGTGAGACGGGACTTGCAATTAAAACTCACAAAATTAACAATCAATAAAATCTTTTTTATTATAACTAAACTCATTATATCTCCTTTAAAATTGTTACTTACAAAATCTATAAATATAACATTTAGATTCTATGTTCTCTTTAAAAATGTTAATTAAAAAAAATTAATTCTCCTTAAAAAATGTTACTTGAAAATTATTAATAAATATCAAATTTATTTTCTATATTCTCCTTAAAAATGTTAATTGAAAAATTTAATTCTCCTTAAAAATGTTACTTGAAAATTATTAATAAATATAAAATTTATTTTCTATATTCTCCTTTTAGCCCTATATCTAAAATAAGCCCTATAAGCTATATAGCTATATATAATATAGCCCTATATCTAAGACACGAATATACAATACATATACACGTTCCACAACACAGGACAATTATAACATCTATCATTAAATCTTGCCACACCCTTTTCCCGCCATGAGGTACATAATTAACAATTTATAAATCTCCTTGCACGTGACACCTATTGCAAGGTCTTAATACCTAATATGTGTATAACATATTATATATGTATAATAAGATACATGTTGGTAACACCAGTGGCCCCAGGACATACTACATTCAGGAGTTGGCATAGTGCCTGATACTATTATAAAGTGCTCCCACATTGAGCACTTAGACTTGGAGTAATTATAATTAGAATCCAGTAACCACACAAGTGATCATAATCAATTAAAAGAATTTAAATATGATAAATTTTGTTGAATATTGAAAACAGTAACGTGTCATAATGCCTTATAACCTTTTAAAATTAATTTGGCCCAAAGGCCGACATGTTCCTAGGCAAGATAGTGCATAACTCAACCTGTCCCAAGAGCATGTTCAAGTCTGCATGAAAATGCACCTATACAGGATTAAACTGGTGACCCGACTTAACTACCAAAGAAACTTCTATCCCTATATGACCCAAACGGAATTTAAAAATGAGAAATTAAAGCATAAAATGAAAACTAAATTTAACCAGTGAAATTACATGTTGATTGAATGAATTAGTAGCACTAAGGTAACCCTTATACTGAAAATAAGAAGGAAATTTACACGCCTGAATGGTAAGCAGCCACAGATACATGCCAACCTCTGGGCTCACAGATTATACAAACAGAGTTACAAAATGTACAAAAGATTCCCCCCCAAGTCCACGCACTATTCTGTCCCGTTAACCGGGGACCCAATTAAAATGTTTAAAGCTTAAAGTCATTGGTGTAGTGTGACTCTATGTCCACTGGTTCTAGTGGGTTACATCTCACTGTGTAAAAGTAAATTGGTTTGGTATCACCTTATTTATTCCATGGTGTGAAGCGGTGGTCTTCTGGTCTACATGTTACGGTGTTTGTGGCCCGTCCTTGCTGTTCTCCTCCGGCAGATGAAGTTGAGAGAGAGTCTAGATGTTCGTTCAGGATGGAGCTGTTCCTCGACTTCCGGCGAGGGACCCTATTTATACAAAATATTATCAGCAATAAGTTCTCAAAACTAATTCTCCCAGAAACCTCACACGCACCAAAATCCATATATAATATTAAACACAGCTTTAGGCCTACTTAAAATGATAGTTTGACACACTTTGCAACAGTTATACGGCCACATGGCCTTATCTTGAAAAACATTTAGTTTAATTAAATTTCATATTAATTTTGACTTTACATTATTCTCAATTCTGGTGCCTTAGTTAAGACTTCTGAAATTAATATAATATTACTATAATTACCAATAAAGTTACATTTAAATTACTCAAAATTACACATTTCACAACTTGCCACGTGGCGTAATAGGTTATCTGATTTCATTCATATGTGGACTGATTAAACAAATTCCTTTTGTATAACTTTAAATTAATGTATATAAGCATATTGCCGTAACTTACCGCAGATCTGTATTAGTTTAGCCTGCCATAGATGGAAGAAGATGGTACAACTAAAAACTTCTTTCTGTCGGAGAAGACGGCCAGGCGTCTGTTTTAGATGACCACCAGAATAAGACAGCTTTTAGAACGCAGTTTTGGCTATTGTTTTCTCGCAATCAGTATCGAGCACCAGAGCGCAGCACTAATCGGGCGCACTTGAATACCTCATTACAGTATTGTAAATGCTGGCTAAATACAGTACAGTATTTTTCGTCGGCTTTGGCGTTAAATACCGTACACGATTTTTGATTATTCGCGCCGATATAAATTAATCGGCACAAAATAAATGCAATAATAAACACACAACAAAACACCATGCAGTGCGAGATAAAAAAGACAACATATATTGTACGGTAGCGCGATGATTTTATTTTCTAGGTTGGCTAATCTGCTTTATACTTCGCCTCAATATTCGCGTTTTTGTACTTTGCACAGTGAGTAGCTAGCTCTCTCGGCGTTCGGTTCGCCGAATCCTTCGCTGTCAATTAGTGTCGACATTAAATGTAGGCTTTGGCCCTTGTATTCTCGATTATGGCCGACTAGGCCCGCTTCATGATTATCTAAATTCATAATATTTCGCAACATGCAGTATTAGCCAGCCTTATTCAAATTAACAGCTGTAATGTAACTAATTCAGACATTAAAATTATTCGTATACAGTCCACTTCTCGTCATTTTCTTCCTGCAGAATCAATTCATGTATTTCATATCCTTTCAATTACTATGGAAGATCAGCCGACAGAATATTTAACTCAAGAAGCATACATTTAGCCCACTTGGGCCCACTTTCTTAACTTTCTTGTCCACACATGCTGGATCATCATTCTTATTAAATTTTTCGGTCCACGTGGACCGGATACTAATCATTTTTTGGTCACTCCGGACCTGGATTTCCATTTAATATCTTTTACATCTGTTTCTGGCCATCACGGGCGGAATAGCACGTCAGCTAATGCGACCGTGGCGTGATTTGCGTCGCCATTTCGCTCGTCATCTTCGGACAACGTGGTAGCAAGTTCCTGCCGGCTGCAGTGCTTATTCAAAGTGGTCATCTCTGCCAGCTGTTCACCATCTTTACCAAGGAGCCGACACTGCGGGACGTCGCCAACCAGGTACCACCAGCAACAGTAAAAAAGGTGCGTAAAAATGTCTGAAGAAGGCCTCAAGGTGCTGACCAGAAAGAGAGGGAGATTAAAGTCCGCGATAGTGCGGATACAATCCGCGGTAAATTCATTCGATATTAATTTAAGCACAAAACATTTTCTGACTGTAAGACTGGAAAGTCTTAAAAGCTTGGCCTCGAAGTACGACGAGGTACAGTCTGAGATAGAGCTTATCAGTAAAGACACGAGCGTTGCTCAGGCGGACCGAGTTGAGGTTGAAGAAATGATATACTCAACTGAGGCAAACATTTTACAACTTCTTGACACTTTTAATACTCAGACTGTGCCTCCTGTATTATCGACGCCTATGCATTTAAAGCCGATAAGTTTGCCCTGCTTCTCAGGCAACATACTTGAGTGGCAACATTTTTATTCAATTTTCAATGATCTAGTGCATTCAAGATCCGACTTAACACCAGTGCAAAAACTGCATTATTTGCATTCTTCTGTGAAGTGTGAACCATTAGATTTAATTAAATCATTACCCATTTGTCAAGAAAATTATGTAATAGCGTTGAACTTGCTGTCCGAAAGGTATAACAACCCATTTATATTAGCCAAATACTATGTACAAAACCTACTTCAGGTTAAGTCCACAATAAAGGACTCAGTCCAAAGCTTGGCGGAGTTTACGAATACAATAACGTCTTCCGTTAATTCACTGGCGGCAATGAAGCTGTCCGTGAATTCATTTGAATTTATTACCATACAGTTGCTCTCCACCAAACTTGACCCTATTACTTTAAAACTTTGGAAGGAGTCAATAGACCCTGACAACTTGCCCAGCTTTCAAGACTTTACGCATTTTTTAAACTTACGCAGACAGCTTTTAGAAAATACAATGCCTATTGAATCCGGACAGCAATTCAACAAACTTAGCGTAAAACCCAACAATAAATTTGGGAAGTGTAGCTTAAGAAATACTGCTGGCAGCAATACCTTTAAAAACTATCACGCAGCGGCAAAGCATTATTCATGCGTGTGTTGTAAATCTGACCACCCGCTTTACATGTGTAATAATTTTCGCATATTAAGTGCCGCTGAGCGGGGGCAATTGGTTGCAAATCATAAATGTTGTATCAACTGCCTTAGAGCAGGTCATCTGATAACGAATTTTAAGAGTAAACAAGTCTGTGAAATTTGTTCAAAAGGTCACCACACATTGCTGCACGCAAATTACGTGCCGAAATCAACAGCTGCCAGCAGCAATTATTGCTCATTTATATTACAGTGTAAAAACAATGTTCTTTTATCCACAGCGGTTGTATATGTCGTCGATCAGGCTGGCAACACGCATAAAGCTAGAGCGCTTCTGGACGCCGGTTCCCAGATCAATTTCTGTACGAAATCATTTGCGAAAAGGTTGCACCTTAAACTAACCAGATCTAATATTCCAATCACAGGAATAAACAACACAGCGTGTTGCGCTACTGACATTGTTTCTATACGTATTATTTCTCGCTATCAGAGACATAGTTTCGAGGCCAAATGTGCCGTCCTATCTAACTTAACTCACAATCTGCCTTCAATCTCGTTTGACATCAACCGGTTCCACATTCCAAATAAAATTTTTCTCGCCGACCCAGATTTTAATATATCTTCACAGATCGACATACTATTAGGGGCACGATTTTATCTGGATTTAATATTAGCCAATAAATACACACGCGGACCCAACTTCCCTATCATTCAGGAAACAAAACTAGGTTACATTCTCGCCGGCAATCTGCCCAAACACTGCCACACCCAGGGTCCTGCTGTTTCGTTCCTGGCAAGGAACAATGACAGCCAAATTCTGCAATCTCTCGAGAGATTTTGGGAGGCAGAAACAATCCCTGACGATACCCCTGATAGCGAGTCGGCTTGCGAAGAGCATTTTGTGCGCTCTACTCAGCCCAACCACGAGGGTAGATTTATAGTGTCGCTCCCATTCAAGTCCGATGATCCCCACTTGGGGGAATCTTACACAAGTGCCGAATCAAGATTCTTAGGTTTAGAGCGTCGATTTAGGCGCGATCCCAAGCTCGCTCGCGACTACGCGGACTTTATCAGGGAATACATGGATCTTGGGCACATGACACTCATCGATGATGGCGCTATCAATTTAGGAGCGTCAAATATTTACTACTTGCCTCACCATGCCGTGTTTAAACAGTCTAGCTTGACTACCAGGCTGCGCGTTGTTTTTGATGGTTCGTCCAAGACTACTAATGGCCTTTCGTTAAATGACATATTATTAGTAGGCCCCAATGTTCAGCAAGATCTCTTCTCTATTCTGTTGCGTTTTCGCATACATAAGTATGTCCTGATTGCCGACATCGAAAAGATGTATCGTCAGATTCGCGTAGCTGAAGGAGATTGTCACTATCAGCGCATTTTGTGGCGTGACTCTCCCCTCGAACCACTTAAACATTTCGCGCTGCGAACGGTAACCTACGGCACGGCTAGCGCCTCCTTTTTGGCCACTCGGTGCCTTCTACAAATTGCTAGAGACAATCAGACTTCGTTTCCCCAAGCGGCTTTAGCCATAACCAACGATTTTTATGTCGACGATCTACTTACCGGTTCGGACACTATCCCCGATCTATCCAAGCTGAAATCCGATCTAGGTGCGTTACTTGGTCAATATGGTTTCACGTTGCACAAATGGGCATCAAATGAACCCACAGCGGTCGCAAATCATCACAACCTTTCGCGACCCCTAAATAAACAGGACAATGTGCGTACCCTGGGCATTCTTTGGAACAACACTGCTGATTCATTTTTGTTTGATATCAAACTATCTCCGGTTGATAATAGCATATCCAAGAGGAAGATTCTTTCAATTATTGCTGGAATATATGATCCTCTTGGTTTAATCGGACCAGTTGTCTTTTTGTATAAACATTTCATGCAGCGACTGTGGCTTTGTAAGCTTGGTTGGGATGATCCGATTTCCGGCAAGTCACTTTCGGATTGGCATTCTTTGTGTGACAGATTGATTCTGATTGGTAAAATAGTGGTCCCGCGATCCATTCGTTGCATTCATGAGGCGGTTTCAGTTCAGTTGCATGGTTTTTCGGATGCTTCAGAGAAGGGGTTTGGCTGTTGCATATATATCCGAGTCATTTATCAAGATTCCACTGCTTCCTGTCGCCTCTTGTGCTCTAAATCTCGCGTGGCTCCCCTACGCCAGGTGTCATTACCTCGCATCGAGCTCTGCGCTTGCTTGTTATTATCGCGACTTGTATCTAAGGTTATTCCTGCTCTTTATTCGTTTATCGATGGTGTACATTTGTATTCTGATTCCATGGTTGCTCTTTACTGGATTCATGCGCAATCTACGCGTTGGAAAACATACGTCGCTAATCGAGTTGCTGAAATTCAGCGTCGTACGCAAACATATACCTGGCATCACATTGATTCGCGACGCAATCCTGCTGACATTATTTCTAGAGGGTGTTTCCCTGACGTTTTGCGCGATTGCTCGCTTTGGTGGCACGGTCCTAGCTGTCTGTCTCAATCGTCGGAGTTCAATTCCTTCCCATCTTTCGTACCGGCCACTCAGTCCTCCTCTGAAGTTACCGCGGAAGAGAAAACTATACATAACCGGTCGCTAATGTCTACCCTGGCTGTTGACTTATCTTTGGACTTTTCCTCGTTGCACCGGCTGACACGTGTATACGCTTACTTTTTCGTTTCATCAGAAATATTAGGCACTCATCTGCGGACAGAATTTCGGGCGATTTGACCCCTGTAGAAATTCATCAGTCTCTCAATTTCTTCATAAAACAGTCCCAGTCGATCCATTTCGCAACAGAAATTAATTGTCTTCGGGACGGATCTTCTGTTTCCGTTAGGAGCAAGTTGGCTTCTCTCAACCCGTTTCTTGACGATTCTGGAGTGATACGCGTGGGCGGACGATTTCAGCATTCCCAATTACCCTACGATTCGAAACATCCTATTGTATTACCCCCATCGGCGCATACTACCCGCCTTATCATCGAACGGGAACATATTCGTTTACTTCACGCTGGTGCTCAACTCGTGCATCATTCACTGCGTCAACGTTGGTGGATTGTTAATGCCCGGCTGGTCATCCGTTCCATTATTCGTAAGTGTCTCAAGTGTATCAGGTTCAGTGCCACACAGCAGGTTCAGAGACTTGGTATTCTGCCATCCCCTAGAGTCACTACTTCAAGGCCGTTTCTATTTTGCGCGGTTGATTATGGTGGTCCCTTCATGATTCGTCATGGCGGGCAGAAGTCTAGAACTCTTACTAAGGCATACGTATCTTTGTTTGTTTGCTTAGCGACTAGGGCTATTCACTTGGAATTGGTGTCCGACCTTACGGCCAGCGCATTTATAGCCGCTTTACGTCGTTTCATGGCACGTCGGGGTATACCCAGTCAACTGTACTCCGACAACGGCACAAATTTCAGGAAGGCCCGCACCATCTTACATGATATTTACAACCTTTGGCACAATAAGGATGCCATCTCCTCGATTAAGTCATTCACATCCTCTCAGGGGATATCATGGTCATTTATTCCGCCCTCCTCACCTCATTTCGGTGGCCTTTGGGAGAGCGGCATAAAGAGTTTAAAATTTCATCTGCGCCGCGTGGTAGGCAAATCTATACTAAACTTCGAAGAGTTCACAACCGTTTTGTCTCAGATAGAGGCATGTCTGAACTCTCGACCTTTATTTGCTATCTCATCGGATATTAACGACCCGGTGCCACTCACACCGGGCCATTTTTTGATTTGCGCGCCCTTAACGGCGATTCCGGACCCGGACCTTTCTCACGTTCCTGTTTCTCGCCTTGGTCGTTGGCAACTCCTTCAGAGGTTTGTCCAGGGCATTTGGAAGGCGTGGTCTCGCGATTATTTGCACCAGTTGCAGCAGCGTCACAAGTGGAAGTTTGCCAAAGATAATGTTTCCATTGGTGACTTAGTCCTGCTTATTGAGGATAACTTGCCTCCATTAGCCTGGAAATTTGGCGTGATCATCGCCACATTTCCCGGCCCAGATAATTTGGTTCGTGTCGTGGACATTCGCACGCCTACGGGTGTTTTGCGGAGACCCATACATAAATTATGTCTGTTGCCAGCGCGAGACGAGATTTGACATTATGATTACGTAGCACAATGCTACTTTATTCAGCCATTGGCTTACTACTTATTACGACCATTTGGTCAACACAATCGTGATGAATCATCACAATATTTTTCTTGTCAATTTTGCGTCATTGCACGCTTCTAATTATCACAGTTTTGGTGGTATCTTGATATTTGTATTGTATGTTAATTTGTGTGGCATACTATGTCTTACACATTTTCATTTGATGTTATGGGGTATATTGCATGTTTTTTGGTGGTCTCATTTATAAAATGTTATTGCATAACATTTGCATGTCTTGCTGTTAGCAATCATGCATTCATTTTTTTATATTGTTGCTGATAAATATGTACTATTCTGTGAATGTCTTTAAATTGTTAAATTGTCTCTGTAATTTCAGTATTGTATTGTTATTTGGCATTGCAATTATTTATCTTGTAATTATTCAAATTATTGTTACCGTATTCGCATAAATTATGTCTATGCAAAAAACTATTGTTAGCGTCTGCCGTATGTAACTGCCACGCCTAGGTTCATTGTATATTGTACTTTATATTTTATTCATTTTGCAAGTAAGCATGCACAATTCTTACTTAAAATTATGACCTACATGTCATAACTGGGCTTGCATTCAGCATCTAGCTTGTTCATGTGTCATTATATTGTAAATTCCTGAAACATCAGGAATAGCATGTCTAGGTCAATACATGCCGCCCTGCTGAATATACAATAGAACATGTAACTACAACATGTTCAACAACAATTTTGTTCATGTAATAAACTCTCTGTACAGGTCTACGGGCCTCAAGTAACTTTAAGGTAGCCGTCTATGACTTGCATAGGACTACCAGCGATCGGTCCATCATGTGATGAGCTTCCGATCATGCATTAAACATTGTATAATTATGTATTTTCTTTCATGTTTTATAGTGTTTTAGACTGCACACACTTGTGTCAGTAATACTGGTCAACCAGACTTATTCATATATGAAACAGCTGTTCGCCAAACTTGGCGTACAACCGCCTATCTCTAGGCTTATCTTATGCATGCTTATCTCTAAACTAGTAACGGATTGCCGTTATCTAATCTTATAACTCAAGGTTCAACTTAGCCTTGAAGCTAACCATTGTTAGTGAGAACTGTACTCTTTAAATTAAATTGTAAATGTATTATAATTTATCAAAAAATGTATTAAAAAATCTTTTTGATTTTTGACGGGCAGCTTATGTACGGTAGCGCGATGATTTTATTTTCTAGGTTGGCTAATCTGCTTTATACTTCGCCTCAATATTCGCGTTTTTGTACTTTGCACAGTGCGTAGCTAGCTCTCTCGGCGTTCGGTTCGCCGAATCCTTCGCTGTCAATTAGTGTCGACATTAAATGTAGGCTTTGGCCCTTGTATTCTCGATTATGGCCGACTAGCCCCGCTTCATGATTATCTAAATTCATAATAGTTCGCAACATGCAGTATTAGCCAGCCTTATTCAAATTAACAGCTGTAATGTAACTAATTCAGATATTAAAATTATTCGTATACAGTCCACTTCTCGTCATTTTCTTCCTGCAGAATCAATTCATGTATTTCATATCCTTTCAATTACTATGGAAGATCAGCCGACAGAATATTTAACTCAAGAAGCATACATTTAGCCCACTTGGGCCCACTTTCTTAACTTTCTTGTCCACACATGCTGGATCATCATTCTTATTCAATTTTTCGGTCCACGTGGGCCGGATACTAATCATATATAATCAAACTAAATGAAAATTTAAATAAATATGAGAATAATAAAAGTACTATAAAGATTCAGAGGCCGGAAATAAAAATAGCAACACCAACTTGTAAAACAGCAACAAAACATGACACACTCAACACACACGAGAGTAGTGAATTAAAACGACTAATACAACAAAATCAAGATGTATTCAGTGAAAGACCAAGAATAAAAAATGTGTACGAACACCAGATAAAAACGACCGATTAAATTTGTGCGTCGAACATATCCAGTACCGATAAAATATCGAAATCAGGTAGACATCGAAATAAACAATATGTTAAAACACCAAATTATTGAACGTTCAAACAGTAACTTTATAAACCCAATGGTTATAGTTAAAAAGAAGAACGATGAAATTAGATTATGTCTTGACATGCGAAATTTAAACAGTATTACGCAGAAAAATTTTGATTGTGCACCAAACGCTGATGAATTGTTTATAAAGTGTCAAGGGATTAAGTATATGAGTAAATTAGACCTCACAGCAAGTTTCTGGCAAATTCCACTAGAACAACACAGTAGAAAATACACCGCTTTCATGTACAGAAACAAGTGCTATCAATTCAAAGTAGTACCATTTGGATTGGTAACAACACTAGCAGCTATGGTAAGATGTTTAGAACTAGCATTAGGACCGAAAGTAGAACAGTCTGTAGTAATATTTGTAGACGACATCTGGTTATTTCAAAATCATTGAAGGAACATATTGAACACTTAAACATAATCTTTGATAAGTTTAGAAAAGCAAATTTAGTATTAAAGCAAGATAAGTGCGAATTTATGAAATCGTCAATGAAATTTTTAGGACATATTATATCAGCTGAAGGAGTGAGTACCGACCCAGACAAGATAAAGAGCATTACCGAATTTCCAGTCCCTACAAATGTAAAAAGAGTACGAGCACATTTAGGTCTTACGGGGTATTACAGACGATTTTCAGAAAATTATTCTAATTATATAAACCCGTTATTAACATTATTACGGCAAGGAGTAAAATGGAAATGGAAGCCAGAACACCAGCAAGCGTTCCAGGATGTCAAGAATTTATTCAACGACAATATGCAGCTATATCATCCGGAAGCAGAGGGGACGTATGTATTGTACACGGATACGAGCGACCTTGCCATAGGAGGTGTATTGTATCAACGCAGAAAGAATGGAGAACATTACGTCATTGCCTATACAAATAGAACACTGAAGGAAGCAGAGAAAAATTATTTCACTTCAGAGAAAGAAATATTAGCAATTGTAAATGCGTTAACAAAATTTAGGTACTATTTGTATGGAAACCATTTTGAAATTCACACAGACAACCAGGCATTGTCTTTCATTCTAAAATGTCGACTCGTAAACGCCCGACTGACCAGATGGATCTTAGCAATAGAGGAATATGCATTTACTGTAAAATACTGCAAACCATCGGAAAATAAAATCTAATGAAGAAGAAGAAGAACATAAATGCTACACCAATGAAGAGAAAATAGTAGCAATGAAATATGAAATGACAAATGAATTAAAGATACGACTACAAAACATACACCAAGAACAGAAAGATGACGACAGTGTTATGGAGCTACGAAGAAAGTGCATTCAAAGAGAAGATCCAAAGTATAAGCTGGAAAACGAGATACTGTATAAACTCTGGGAGGGTGAATGGAAAGTAGTAATGCCAAACGACCTATTAAGTGAAGTAACGTGGGCATGCCATGAGAGTCTAGGGCATGCGGGACCATACCGCTGTTATTTAGCGTTAAGAGAAGACTTTATTTGTAATAATATGTATAGAAAAGTAAGAAGTATTTTAAAAGTGTGTCATAACTGTCAAACGGCAAAATCTTCGAACCTACATACGTACGTGGAAATGCAGAATATTATTATCAACGGTAAGAACGAAATGTTATGTGTGGATTTCTTAGGACCGCTCCCTCGAGGTAGTCGAAGGCTTAGGCACCTACTAGTTTGCACAGACGCATTCACCAAGGTAGTAAGACTATACCCTGTCACCAGACCAACCACCAAGGCAGTGTTAAACATAATATTCAAAAAGTATATCCCACAGTATGGACATATAAAACGTATACTGCCAGACCAAGGTAAACAATTCCAGAATCAAGCGTGGACAAACACCTTAGAGCAGAATGGAATCCAGCCGATACTCACAGCAATACGGAGACCACAGGGAGACCTGGACGAAAGAATAAATAAAGAGCTAGGAAAATTATTTAGGACAAACATAGCACCTGGCCACAATACGTAGAATTCTTAGAAAAAACTTTAAATGAAAATTACAATCACACAACTGAATATACACCAAAGGAGTTGGAAACAGCAGAACGACCGAGCCGAGTGTGGTCTAAATATGTAAATAAATACCAACTGCCAATATGCTTAAACCTTGACATATGAAGATCGAGGATGCAAAAGTTAACATCAAAAACAAAGCAGCAAAGCGAACACAGAAATTCAATGCAGCTCACAAATTGCAACAATTCGAAATAGGAGAAACCGTATTATTAAAAATGAACCCTGTTGGTAAAAGTGTGGACAATACTGCGACCAAATTCTTTAAATTATACGATGGACCTTACACACTAACTGAGAGAGTGGGTAGGAACACGTTTATGGTGACCGATACTAGAAAAAATAAATCTCTAGGAAAATACTACGCGTCGTAACTAAGAAAATACTTTAATAAAACATAAAAGTAAGTAAATAAATAGTCATATGATTTGTATGTATAAACAACATGTGAAAATTTAAACAAAGAATTATGGTAGAAAGTAAATGCATACAAAACAAAACAGCTGACGAGAGAAAATGTTCACTCGCGCACACAGCTGACGGCAGACAACGGAGAGAGAGCGGAGGACACGCTACGTCACTATATAGCAAAAATAGAAAATACAGAGCATAAAGCAATGCTCTGCTTAGTATAATAAGAAACAATGTATAAGATTAATTAGATAGAGTTAAGAAAGGATAATAATAATAATTGTGTAATTGTGTATCAATATTTCAAATGTAAAAACAGTTTAAAAAGAACCTATCAGAGCGTGAACAACAACCCGTGACAGTTGATAAACCAATAAGGGTAGAGTGTCATTAAACTAGCGGGCAAATACAGGGCGACGTCGCTAACGCGCTCAAAGCACTTCAGTCTGTATTAAACCTCCGGTTCGAGTAGTCCGCTTTAAAACACTAGTTCGGAAAGTCTATGTTAAACAACCAGTCCGAGTAGTTGCAGTAAAACACTAGTACGGAACATCGGTTTTGAATTACTAGCCCGAGCAGTGCGTAGTGAGTAAAATCACGCGACAAGTTAAAACTAAAATACTCGAACTTAACGTGAAAGCGACTCCGTTCAAATAAATCAACAATAGCGTGAAAATAGGATCTGAACGTAAAAATTCCACATCAGGGAGGCAGTACAATTCCACAACAGGGAGCTGAGGAAATATCCACATCAAGGAGGCTGTTCACACCAGAATCCAGGGAAGCTGAGAACACTCCACATCAGGGAAGCTGTACACATATCCATACCATGGAGACTGGATGAACAAGAAGAGGAACAATTGGAACATTCAAACCCAGAAACGCCCATGAGATAGACGCCGAAGCTACAGTAACAAGTAGAGTATTAAACATTTAAGTTTGAATTCAAAAAGACAGTGAATAACAAAGAGAACAATTTCATAGGCTACAAAAAACAAATTTATGTAGTTAGTAAAGTAAGATAACAGAGCAAATTGAAGTAGAGTCATTTAAAGAGTTAAAGTAAATAAAAAAAAGAACATTAAACACAATTCTTATAATAACTAAAGAGTTAGAAATAATTATTTCAAAAATAACACCCATCCATCACATTCTCACACACAGGTCTACAGAATATAAGTGTAGCAGAGAAGTAAAAGTAAATTCAGTTAAGGTAAGTCTAATTAAAATTGCATTGGTCTTTGTGTGTGTAAACTGAACAGTATTAATATTCGCTGTTGCCAAAAATTGGCGATACCAGTAAAACACACTAACAAAGTCCAGTTGCAATATATTTTTCCCTTCTTATTTAGTGTTTCCTCCTTGAGATATTTACTCCCTAACATTCTCTAACATGTGAGCTGGAACAGTTCAGAGTGGCACATTTCGGCTACATTCTTTGCTGACCATACTTCACTCATTTGAGCTCAGAGGAATTATCATCTCTGCTCAATTACAAAAAACTGGTGGAATTATCTACATCCAGTTATTAAAATATAAATTATAAAAAGTAGTCAATTTTGACTAATAATAAACATCCTTAGAATCATCACTCCATAGTTATTCAGATTATTTAATATTTCTATCCATATGGTTCCATTTACATTTTAAAGCTCGGTCTATATTATTTATCACTAGGTATATTGCATAATATCCATTACATGCTTCTTTTTTGAAATTCTGCTATTTTGGGTTAGTTGTTTGTACAACCTGTTTCTTGTTTACTTTTTGGTTGCACATGTTTATGTATATAGTTTTTTCCATTTGTTGTTTAATCAATTATGTTATTTTTCGTGACATAATGTCTGGTTTTAATATTTTTTCCTTATCTGTTTTGGTCAATTGGTTCTCATATTCATTCTTCTATGATATTATTTTTGGTTTGGGGTTTCATCAACTTATAACATTGAAAACATATAAAATATCTGGATTTTTATTTACCTTTCACTTAACAGTTCTGTAACATTTTTGCCTCGATAAGTATTCCATTTATATGGTTGTTTTGAGTAGTCATATTTATCCTTCAGAGTTGATAAAAAAAATTTTTTTTTTGTGTAAAATTAGTTCATTCAATTTCTTTACCTACGTTGTACTTATTATTTTTTAAGCCTTCGATATCTTATTTCATTCTTTCTCTTTATTATTTGATCCAAAATAATGTCTTTCTGAACTATATTCTGTAAATTGTTCTTCCTTATTTTAGAATTGAGAAAATGTATTTATTTTCTTTTCTTATTTTATTCAAAATAATTTCCTTGACATATACATATGATGTCCTTATTTATTCTTAGAACATAGATGGTTTATTTTATTTGATTCAAAATATTTTCTTCTAGATAAACTGTAAGATGGTCTTACTTATTTTAGAATTTGTATGTATCCTCTTCATCAAAATATTTTTTTATTGACAATTGATTATACGTGCCTTTTATCTTTTGTGAATTAATATCCTTCAACTCATAAGTGTTATTTTGATTAACTTTAGTAATCACATATGGTCCAGTTTATAACAGTAATAATTTTTTAGTAATACCTTCCATAGTACTGGGCAGTTCCCGGTTCTTAAGTAATACTTTTTCTCCGATTTGTTATTTTAATCCCCTTTTAATTCCTTTTTTATATTTGTTATTTCCCCTTTCCTGGTCCTCGGCTAATTTATTATGAAACATTATCTGATCAAATTTATATTCCTTGTGGGTCGGAAATTCAATAATTTCTTGTATCGCTCGGGGAGGTAGTTTCTCATGCATTGCAGTATACAGTGTAATCCCTATAGCTGGGTGATGGGCTAGATTGAGGAATTCTTCGGTGGCTAATAAGTATTCTTGCCATTTTTGCTGTTGATGGTGGCAGTATGTTCTAAGTATCCTTACTACCTCTCTCAACACTCTCTCCGCAGGATTACTATTTGGGTGGTAAACAGATGTTTTATAGGTTTCGATACTTAGCGTCAATAAAGTATCTCTCCATCATTTACCTTTAAATTGGGTTCCATGATCGGTAATTATTGACGTAGGTTTTCCTATCTCTGGAAGATATTGATTTGTAATTACTCCCAAAACCTCTAAAGTGGTTGCTCGGTTCACAGGGTATAATTTTATAAATTTAGTAAAATGGTCCATCATTATTATGATATATTTATATCGATGGCGTCCGCCACTACGGGGAAATGGCCCGCATATGTCTAAGAAAATCTTTTCCAATTTCTTCTGTGAGGTTATAGGTATCATTACCCCCTCCTTCTTATCGTTGTTGGTTTTTACTAGCTGGCAAATAAAACAATTCTTGATATACCTCCTTTCCTTACGATTGATATCTTTTGTGTGACAATTTTCCTCCAACGCCTTTACCACCTTCATGGCTCCCATGTGGCCGCATCGGATATGGTAGTCCATGATGATTTCCTTCTCAATATTAGTAGGGATTATTATCTTCCATATTTCCTCATCAAGAGATGGTTTAATAAACAACACATTATTATGGATACAATAAAATTTTGTTATTGTGTCATCTTGATCGGCTAGACGTCTTTGAATACTGCTTAGCTTTGGGTCAGACTGCTGGTGTATGCTGATGTTCCGTACCACTTTTTCCAAATCGGACCTGTCCCTGATAATATTGTAAATTTTCAGTATGCTTTCCTTCTCACCCTCAAATGTCTGATTTTGCAAATCCACCCGTGACAACACGTCGGCTACCACATTCTTGCTTCCTGGAATATATTCCCACTATAGATTATATTCTTGCAAGGCAAGTATCCACCTGGTCAGTCTACCGTGGCTTAACTTACACCTTCTCAGGAACGATATTGATTTATGTTCTGTACGGACGGTCACTGGATATACCAAGATATAAGTACGGAATTTTCCGCAAGCAAACACTACACTGAGCAATTCCTTTTCTGTGACGTTATAGTTTTTCTCACATTGGTTTAGTGTCCTGCTAGCAAAACTAATGACGAGATGATTGCCATTTTCGTCCTCTTGGTGCAAGGTCGTTCCCAGACTGATATTACTAGCATCGCAGTTGAAGAAAAAGGGCTGGTTAAAATTTGGGTGATGGAGTATTACTACTTCTAAAAACTTGTCTTTGATTGACTGTAAAGTTTCGTCTTGCTCTTTACACCATCTCCATTTATTTTTAGCAGACAATTGTACTGGAACTTGGCAGTTAACTCTGAATAATTATTTTGAAATTTTCGATAATAATTACACAGACCCAAAAATGATTGTAATTGTTTCCGATTTTTAGGTTGTGGGAATCTCTGTATAGCGTATGCTTTTTCTGAGGATGGTGATATTCCTTGCTTATTCAGATTGAATCCTAAAAACTGAACCTCCTTGGAGATAAGCTTGGATTTTTCTAACTTTAATGTGACATTATTACTGGCGAGTTTCTTCAATACATGCTCCACTCGGTTGCAGTGTTCTTCCCAGTTGGCTGAGGTGATCAACAGATCATCAACGTATACCGTTGTAAATTGGAGCGCTTCTTGGCCGAGTATCTGGTCCATGCAGGCCACAAAGATGGCTACTGAATTTACTAAACCGAAGGGCAACCTCTTAAATTGGTAACTGCGCCCTTCGAAGATAAACGCCATGTATTGACGACTTTGTGGGTACAACTCCACTTGCCAATATCCGCACACGGTGTCCCATGTCGTAATAAATTTAGTGCCGTGGAATCTCTTTAGGATTTCTTCGATTTCTCCGGGCGAGGTTCGATCATTCACAATCATTTTATTAATTTCTCGTGCGTCCAGACAGAGTCGGACTTTACGGTTTTTCTTTTAAATAGCCACAATCCGACTGGTGAATTGTGACTGGCTGCTCTCTATTATGTCTCTACTTATCATATTATTGATTTCGGTTCGGACCGCTTCTTTCAGCGATTCGTCGTAGCCTCCTCATTCTCTTTCTTCAACGGTCCTACGTTATCTGTAATATTTTGCACAAATGTAGCCTACAACTGTTTATGTAACGGTCACTTCTTATGTCCTCTATCGTAGTTCGACATATTAAGTTGAAGACATGTAGGTCTAAAAGGTATTGAAACCTTGAGAAACATAGAAACAAACGACTTCAGAAGTTTCTAGAGCTCCTGCCGCTCCGTGAATAAAACTTATGACACAATTATTACTGAGACACACAACGACTACTTTCTGCAGCATAATTTTTGCTACGCGGTGTTATACCTAATGGCTTCCCTATTTAGTGGGAGGGAGTGTAAGGCTCTCCATAACGACAATCGCATACAATCTTCAGTTACGTACAATGACCGTAACATGCAAGCAATTCTGTAATCCACGCCTCGTTTACGTGTCCTATCGGATAGGATTTACAGTTGAACCCCACTGGTTCCCTGAATCGGATTTTACACTGATAATTCTTGACTTTTCCTGGCTCATCGGCAAATACGGCACGATATTTCTCGTATATTCCTATCAAATGATTTACTTGGTTTTGAGTTAGTTTTCCGTCGTGTTTTCGCACTGGAAATCCCGTATCTCCTGTATTTTCTGCTTCCACAGAGTATCTTCAGTCTCCCGGTATATTAACTTACTCTATGATGATTTATCTGCTACATAATTTAGTTCAACCTTTCGGTCATGACTCGGTTGGGAGTTTACTATTTCGTTACTTATTAAATCGGCTATCCATGTTGAATCTCCTGAAAACAGCGACACCTTCTCTCTGCACAGATCAATAAGAGCAGAGTTTTTTCTTAACAGATCACACCCTATTAGTATATTAAATGGTAACCCGGCTGCAATGAGAAACACCATGTCCAAACTTACACCCTTACTTGTAACATTTAAAGATACTTGTTTACGTATCGTTTTATTTTGCCGACCAGTGGCGCCTATAAGTACTACATTATTGATTGGTAATACCGGTAATATTCGGTGACATTCTCGTTGTATTCGGTATAATTCACTATTACTAATTATCGAGATATTCGCACCTGTGTCTATCATGATTTGAGCTGAAATACCTTCTACTTCTGCCATTACGTATATTATCTCATTATTATGATTGTTAATTTTTATATCGTCTTCTTCTAACAAATCGGTTCTGATATCCTTGAGGTAATTATTGTAAATAATTGTGATTTCCTTATTTTCATTTTGGTTAATTAACTCTCGTTCATACCCAGTAGATAGGAGCAGTGAAGGGTTGTGATTGTTTATCACCGCCTCCTCTAGTTTAAAGGTTGAGTGTTATCACTGATTGGGCCGACTGCAACGTCGGTCTGAAATCCTTGGACTGGTTCCTGTCGCTCCCTGCGATCATCAAACTGCACTTCATTCCTCTGTTGTCGATTTTGATCCTCCAGGCTGGATCTTCGCCTGCGTACATAATTCCCCTGATCATTCCCTTCGTGGTTGATCGGTTGTATTCTGTATTCGTGGAAAATGTTCCTCCTTTGGTTTTGATACATCCGCTGACCACTTCCTACTGCTCTTATATAGTTCACTCGAGGTCGGTATGTCCTGTTATTATAATTACCACCTTGTTGATAATTTCTACTGTTATTTGGATAAGGATAATTATTAGATTGGTTCGAATTTCTCTGACTATTTCCGTTGTTTCCGTTGTTATTATAATAATTATTTCTATTTGATTTATTGTTATTATTACTACCATTATGTTATTATTATTATTATTATTATTATTATTATTAATATTGCTGTGATTATTATTATAGTAATTATTCTTCCGGTTCGTGGGGTTAAAACTACTGTTATTCCCGTTATTTTGATTGTTATTTACATAGCTATTATTATTCCTTAATTCTGGACTATCCGTTCTTCTCCTACTCTGTCGGTAATAATCTTCATGCTCGTACATCTCGAGTAACTCAGTCATCGCTTGTACGGTTTTAATCTGACTACTCCTACGTGCTCTAAATATATCCTCCTCGTAGTGATTGGACAGTTTGCTGACTAGACACTCCTCGGGTACTTGAGGCTCTAGGTGTTTGGCTATGCACACCTTTCCCAGGAAATACGAGGTCAAAGTGTTACCCCAATATGGGTTATATTTCCCATGACATATGTTGTCTCTTGCTATGTTTTGCGTAGATTCTGACCAATACTTAGCTTTAAATAATCTCTTAAACATTTGGTAGTCTGTGATGTCGTCTCTGATAGCCATCCACCAATTATCAGTCATCTCTTTAAATGACTCATCGAGTACTTCTTTGTTGGTATTCCAGCGGTTACCCCTATGTTTCGCGAAGTATTCTTCTATTCGAGCTATAAATTCCATGGGTTTTCTTTGGTATAACCGGAAATTAACCCATTCTCGGTTTTCTGTAGTGGAACAGTGGGT
This sequence comes from Magicicada septendecula, assembly GCA_034769895.1. Taxonomy (NCBI): domain Eukaryota; kingdom Metazoa; phylum Arthropoda; class Insecta; order Hemiptera; family Cicadidae; genus Magicicada; species Magicicada septendecula. The sequence goes on along the minus strand of CM068373.1, from coordinate 197,769,301 downwards.
AATGTTAGTCGGTCTACTCAGACAAGTTTCTATGTCTGCTTGGTTCTGGCGAACCTGGCCATTTATACTGGTAACAGCAGCTTCTATCCCGTCACACTTTTCTGTGAATCGGTTCTGCACCTTTTCCCATTCTTCACGTTCTTCCTTTTGTTTCTCTTCTATATTCGTAACTTTGGTGTTGACTTCTGATTGAAAACTATGTACTTCTCGTTCAGTCTGACTCCATCTTTTGTCAGCTTTTGTAATCCTTTGTTCTATTACCGTTATTTCCTCTTCTACCTTCTTGCTGATTGTTTCATTGTTCTCTACTATCTTCTGACTCAATTCTTCCTTTAATGATTCTATCCTTCCGTCTAATCTGTCCATATTTTCCTGGTTAACCTCCCTTAATTCTTCTCTTAATAGTTGGTTATCGTCTTTCAATTCTTCCAATTTCTCCCCCATCTTTTCTTCCATTTTCTTATTATTTTCCTCCATCTTCTCTTCCATCTTCTTACTATTCTCTCTTAACTCTTCCCTCAACTGTTGGTTGTCACTTTCCATTTTCTTACTATTTTCCTTTAACTCTTCCCTCAACTGTTGGTTGTCACTGTCCATCTTCTTACTGGTTTCTCCAATTTTATCACTCAATTCTTCTTTTGTGGATTGGTTGTCTTTCCTTAATTCTCCTTTTGTGGATTCTATATTTTTATTTATTGATTCTATGCTCTTCTGATTCTTTTACCTGGCTTTCTTGTTATCCTCCTTCAATTCTTTACTCATTTGTAGGAACATTTCCATTATCTTATCCAATTTCGCATCTTCTGTTGTTGTGGTGGATTTCTCTAACTGTTTCTCCTGGAGTGCGGGTTGGTTCGGTTCCACCGGAGGTAATATGATCTCCATATCTTCCACTGGAGTCGCTTCCTTGTTCTCCATGTCTATCTCCTTTTCGAGATCTGCCGCCCTTGTCTTCGATGTTGATCTCTTTGGCATTTTTTCTACTTTCCTGACCTGTTAACAGCTGCCAGCTAAAATAGGAAATTGGGCAAATTGTCTTTATCTTATAGGCCTATCAATTCCTATTTTTAGCCCTACAGTTGAGCGCTAATTTGTAAATAAACACGACTTGCTCGCGTTTATGTTATGCCCCACTGTTGTGAGCGCCAATTTGTAAATAAACGTAGTTATTTTACAAATAAGTATACTAATTGGTTAATAACATTTTTATTATTTCTTTATTTCTTTATATAATTAATTAATTTAATTTTTTAAATATTTTAGCTGTTTTTATTGTTTTATTGTTAGCGTTTGGTTAATAAAATTACTGATTACTAACTGTGTATGCTCTAATGAAGTATTATTTTTAGATCCATGTTTTTCGGTATCCAGGCCACTTATAGTATATAATTAGTAAAATAGTTTACCTTTTTCTTGTCCGTCTGGTGGCCTTTTTTCTATATTTAATTCAACGCGTTTCGGGACATATGCCCCATCATCAGGATTATCCCTTGTTGAAGTTCGTCGATCGTTAAAATATTAAAAACACTGTATATACAAGTTTACACATAACAATAAATATAACATAAACATAAAAAAACACATAAAGTACCCAAACTTAAGACACACGCGATATCGGTGGTGCGCACGACGACATGCTATAGTCGACTGCCCAATCGTCTATAGTCGACTATAATCGGCAGTCGACTATAGCATGTCGTGGTGCGCACCACCGATACCGCGTGTGTCTCAAGTTTGGGTATTTTATGTGTTTTTTTATGTTTATATTGTATTTATTGTTATGTGTAAACTTGTATATACAGTGTTTTTAATATTTTAACGATCGACGAACTTCAACAAGGGATAATCCTGATGATGTGGCATATGTCCCGAAACGCGTTGAATTAAATATAGAAAAAAGGCCACCAGACGGACAAGAAAAAGGTAAACTATTTTACTAAGAATGTAAACTAAATTATAAAAAATAGTCCATTTTGACTAATAATAAACATCCTTAGAATCATCACTTCATAATTATTGAGATTATTTAATATTTCTATCCATATGGTTATCTTTACATTTTGAAGCTCGGTCTATATTATTTATCACTAGGTATATTGCATAATATCCATTTCATCCTTCTTTTTTTAAATTCAGCTATTTTGGGTTAGTTGTTAGTACAACCTGTTTCTTGTTTACTTTTTGGGTAGAACATGTTTATGTTGTAGCGTGACAGAAAATCCACTACTTATTAAGTCATATAAAATCATAAAGTTTAATTACACCACATATGTTAAAATAATATTGAATGAGATTTAAGGAAATCAAAGGAATGAACCACGATAAAATAAAAATCCTCATTAAATTATATAAAAACCACTGTTTAAATATCAAAGAAAGTATTGAAAGCAACTCATATTATAAGATCAGTAATTTACCCAGGAAGCTAGGAGCAGTAAACAAATTAAATAACACAATATCAAGAAGAAAGAGAATCAGTTTAAGAGTGGTGAATACCAAAATACTCCAAAAACAAGAAGAAGGAAGAATAAAGTTTGTGATCAGGAAGAAAACAATACCCTGAAACCTTTAGGGAAGAACAAGGTCCGTATCAGTAAATAAATAGATGCTCCAAACTAAACATCAGTCGAGATAACACAAAGTACCTTGGTTTACCCAAGAATGAAGAAGGGAGACAAGAAGACCAGAAGAATGAAGACTAGAAGAAGGACAAGAATGAAGACAAGAAAGAAGATAAGAAGAAGGACAAGAAAGAAGACAGGAGGAGAGGAAGAAATAGTATGAAAGAAACACCGTTGTAAAACCTATTATTATTATTAACTACCATCAACCCCAAACCCACAAAAACGATTAAAAAGAAAGTATAACATAGCAAAATCCTATAAGAATGTAATTATTTAGAAAACTAAAGTGCTGTATAGTATTATAAGAAGTGAACCAACTAAAGCATTTGTGTAATAAGAAAATAAACAAGTCTTAACAGTCCATGATTACTAAAGGTCTGGTCTGAGATAATAAGACTCAAAATATCAGAACCAACAGTGAAAGTGAATTTGTGTAAGTGTTTTTTGGAAATGCAATAAACTTAAAGTTAGTGATACTATGACTTATCAATATGCTATATAACAACTTTAATATCCAATAATAAACAGCATAATAAAATAATAAAATGGAAGATTTCCAGTATTTTATTATTTTAATGTAACTCTTTATTTACAAGACATTTGTAAAAAATGCTAATAACTAGAGTATGGGTGGTCATGTTTACTGATGAAGGGGATCATAAATAATAATGGTTTAGACCAGAAAGGACTGGCATTAATTTAGTATTCATAGGTTTAAAATGGTTAAATAGACTGTGTGTTCACAGCCATAAAATCAATGTATTTGTAAGAGTTATTAGAAAATAAGATTTATATTATATGTTTAAAATGAATTATGTTTGCTAAATAACAACATACATACCATTAATAATGTTTCAGTATGTATGCTATGTTAACTCAAAAAGAGTTAAAAGTATATGTTCAATTGTGCAGATTGCTAAATAATGTTCATAATTATTTATTTTAATAACAGTAGTGTTAATTATATACTACACCTCACAATAAGTTATAAACCATTTTATTTTCATGTAATAGTAACTATGTAAAGTCAGAGGAGGAAGTAGGATTAAATTTATTTGAGAAAGACAGAAATGTAAAATTCTAAACTCTAGGCCATTTGATGAATTCACAGAAACCATATAAACCAGTATAATTCACTTAAAAATCCTGTAAACTAGCAAGATTTAGATAAGGTAAATCAGTTAACCACTACTGGGAATGATCCTATGAGTTAAAATGATAATAAGGAAATATACCTTAAAATATTGTAAATTTTCAAAATATATAAATTAATTAATTTTAAAGAGCAATGTCAAATTCAGAGATTAACACAAAAAACCAGTTCAAAGGTTTAATTTATATGTATTTAAGGAAAGGAAGAGGAATATGACTAATTAAAATTTATTATAATAGTATTAATGATAATTAAAATGGAGGAAAATTTGAGAAAGACGGAAATCCAATTTTGAGCCTATATTTCCAAAAAGGAAAGAAATTTGTTAATTTCCACAAAATGTCTACAGATATGGACTATAATACATCAATTTAAAGGGAAGGAGATGATTAAACCAATGATAAGATTCATAATTCATGAAAGTGATGAATAAAATAAATAAATTCCATATATAATGTAATATTTTATCATGTGTTTGGCTAATCGAAATATGTTAACAATACTTTTTCAAAGATTAACTGGGCCAGATTTTGACCAAGGTAATTAGTCTTTTGTTGAATATCAAGCTGAATAGTTGTGTGAGAAAACGTTCTTTAAACCCGAGTAGAAAATGGTACGACAAATTACTATTAATGTCAGTGCATCGAGAGTTAGATGAATTGAACACTTTCTGAGCTAAATTTACCAAAACGTTAACGACAATAGTGAGAAATAACACCTAACTTCATGATACGAGTGATATAAAACAGTAAAACAATATATTTTACACAATTCACGCTACAACGCATAATCACTTTTACAAACATCTAACCAACAGAAGTGAACACATACAAAATAACTTAATTAACACCAATATACACGGAACACTTCTTCAGAACACACCAAACAACCTAATAGACAAATTACACCAGTGCGGGAACATTTCAAACATTCATGAAGGTAATTTTGTTGTGATTTTCTGACATGACGACTTCGCAGTAACTACGCCAGGACTAGTAGCGGCCATCTTTGAATTTACTAAGCCTGCTTCCTTCATCTCGTGGTGACGTCATCCAAGCTGCCAATGGTCTGACAAAACAATTTACTAAACATTATATATCAGAATTATTTAAATACTATTAAATAATAATTATTGAATTTATTTTAATTGTTAATGTTATACTTTCTCGTCATCCTTCTCTGACTATTAATTTAATCGCTCAAAGAACCTGTCCTTTATATAATATCTATAATAATTTTTATACTGTATGCACAATCGATAGTTCCATGAGACGGAGTCGATAATTGTTCTCAATCGATAAAAGATCGATTATTTATTAAATTGTTCAATAAATCAATATATTTCAATTGTTTTTTATCTGTTATTATTTCACAGGCTAATTTAAGATTATTTATTAAGGCTAAGGGACTTCAATAAGAAGAAAATATTTTATTTAAGTGAGATATTGGACCAGCAAGAAAAATCACCGATCGATTGCTGACTGGAGTTAATCTATTTAACTCCAGACTTGGTTCAAATCTTCCAGAAGTGCTCGATAGTTAATAAATACCTGCCTGATTATCAAAATTTTTACAAAACCTTTAAAACAGCTTTATTTCTTATTTACACACAATTGATTAACATAAACAAAATTATTTTTATTATTGAAGAATTTTATTTTTTATAAAATTTTTATCTACTATTTTATTTTTGTAACGACCGGCATACAGGGTCGCGTTACAAAGTGGCGTCCAACTTAGAGGGCTTGATGAGATAAGCCTGGCAGCGATTAATTAATAGATACCAGAAAAATGCAAAGACGAGCTACTTCGAAGAAGAGGGCGGCAGAGGCCGAAAAAGAGGTTGACATGGGGGATAAGGAGGCAACACCCGTTGAAGACCCGGAAGTATTACTAACCCAGGTGGAACCGAAACAACCCGCACCACCCGAGGAACAACCGGAAGTAACAACGCAAACAGGGGAAGTCAATGTCCCAGAGAAGGAGAAGCCTTCACCGACCAAGGATAGTAACATACAGGAGATGATCAGTGCAATGATGGAAACAATGGATCAGAACAGGAAGAAGAACACACAGTCTTTGAAAGAAGATATCAAATCCAGCATGGAAGAAAGTAAAAAGAACAATGGAAGAAAATAATAAGAAGTTGAGTGAAGACTTGAATAACAAACTGGATTCCACTAAGGAAGATTTGAGTGGAATAAACAAAAACATAGAGGAATTGAAGGAAGACAACCGGTCCACAAAGGAAGAATTGGGCCGTAAAATGGAAAATACCAACAAGAGGATTGAGGAAACCAGTAAGAAGATGGAAAGGAAAATGGAAGAAAATAAGAAGAATATAAAGGAGGAATTGAGGGAAAATAATAGGAATTTGGAGGAGAAAATGGAAAAAAACCAGTAGGAAAATAGAAAATGACAACCAACAATTAAGGGAAGAATTGAGAGAGGACAATCAACTGCTGAGAGAAGAATTAAGGGAAGTTAATCAAGAGAACATGAATAAGTTAGACGAGAGGATTGAGCTAGCTAAAGAGGAGTTGAATAAAAAGATAACCGAGACGAAGAAGTCCATTTTCAAGAAATTAAAACAGGAAGTCGTGGTGGTTAACCAGCAGATCAGAGAAGTAGACGAAAGATGTCGTCAAACAGAAAACGAAGTGCTGGAAGTCCGGGAAGTAATAACTAAGGAGATTACTCAGGTTCAAGAACAACAGAAAACGAAAATGGAGGAGTCTAAGAAATTTGCTTTGGAAGAAGTGAATAAAGTGCGGACACAGGTAACCGAAAGATGCGACGGCGTGGAAGCCGCTATGTCGAATATAACCGGACAGGTGCGTCAGAGCCAGGAGGAGATAGAGTTGATAAGGAACAGACCGTCTGGATATCATAATTTCCCCATGTCAGAAAACAGAGAATGGCTCAATTTCCGGCAATATAAACGGAAGCCTATGGAGTTCTTGGCACGCACAGAGGAGTACCTCGAAAAACACAGAGGGAACCGATGGGTCCAGAACAGGGAAATCCTTGACGAGTCGTTTCGGGAGGTGAATGACCATTGGTGGATGGCCAACCGGAGCGACATCGACAATTATGAGCAATTTAAGAGCCTATTCAAGGCCAAGTACTGGTCAGAGACCACTCAAAATTTAATAAGAGACAATATATGCCACGGCCACTACAAACCTCAAGTCGGTAGTTCAATGACTGCTTATTTCCTCGGCAAGGTATGTATGGCCAAGCACTTAGAACCGGCCATACCTGAGGAGTGCCTAATAAATAAGTTGTCCTATCATTATGATGAAGAGGTAATTCGTGCGAGGAGGGGCAGCCAAATAAAAACCATCCAGGCGATGACAGAACTCCTCGAAAACTATGACAATGAAGACTACTACCGACAGAGTCGTAGAAGAAGTGATGGGCCCGAACCAAGGACGTATCAGAACAATAACCAGGGTACGAACCACATAAACACTGGGTACCAAGGAGGCCGGGCATACCCGCAAAATAACAGTTTTAGTAATAATAATAATATGAACAATTCGAGTTACAATAATAATAATAATACGGGTCCAAACCATCCAAACCCGAGTCGACCCTCTAATGGTTATCAGGGTAACCGCAATCCCTACCCTAATAACACAAATAGTCAGAGAAGCCCCAATTATGGTAATAATCGTTACCATAATAACAATAATCGTACGGGTCCCAATAATGGTAGTCCCGTTAATAATAGGTTTCCTCGCCCTAGAGTGAACTTCATACGAGCCACAAATGGACGACAGCGAGGATTCAACCACAATCGAAGAAACAGCTACCGCGGATATGAAGAAAGGCGGAGGAGCCTAGAACGTGACCAACCAAGGTACTATCCGGCAAGAAGGAGTAATAGTTTAGACGACGCTGAACGGAGATCTAACCAAGAACGACCGGAAGACCATAGGACAGATCGACAGGTAACCACTCTAAGCATCCCAAATGAGGCATCAACTAGTATGGCTCAAAGGAACAATGATGCCGAGCCTTTAAACGGGCACAGGCAGTAATAAATCGCCAGAACCCGTTACTGCTCCTAAATACTGGGTATAATAATAATAATGAGTGCAATCATGAGAATAATAACAATCGTATCACAATCATAGGGTGCAACTACCTAAAGGACATCAGACATGAGTTATTGGAAGAGGATAACAGGAATCCAACCAATAACTTCAATAATGAAATAATACATGTCGACGCCGAGGTAGAAGGCATCTCAGCCAAGTTAATGATCGATACTGGTTCGAACGTGTCAATCATAAGTACGACGGAGTTGGAGAGGATACAGCAAGAGTGCGGGAGAACTTTACCAACGTTGCCGTTGAATAATATTATTTTGTTGGGTGCAACCGGCCGACAAAATAAAACAATACGTAGGCAAGTCTCCGCCAGTGTGATGAGCTGTGGTATAGCAATTGATATGGAATTCTTGGTGGCGAGCGGTCTGCCATTTAATATACTGGTCGGGTGTGATGTGCTTAGGAGGAATTCCGCCATCATTGATCTGAGAACTGAAACATTGTCGCTGTTTTCTAACGGACATACTTGGACGGCGAACTTGGTGGGTAGTGACCAAGTCGTTCCCGATAGTATCCACCAGCAAATCCGCAAAATTAATTATATCAATTAACCCTATAATTACCCCTATAATTGATCAAAGGATAGACGACACCTCCAATGAAGATTTATGGTCACAAAAAATCCAGGAAATCAGGGATTTCCGGAGCGGTATAACTGGCGAAAAGTTAACAATAAACCAAGCGAACAAATTAATAAACATATATAACAAATATAAATCAGTCTTTTCTGATGAGCCCGGTAAAGTGAAAAACTTCCAGTGTACTCTACAGTTCCGAGACACAGTGGACTTTAACCGGAAGTCTTACCCCATTGCGCAATCACGAAAGCAAGCAGTAAGAGCTGAAATAGAGCAAATGATTAACCGTGACATTATAGAAAGTAGCCATTCCCCATATACAAGTCCTATCGTGGCTATTCCTAAGAAAAACGGACAAGTCCGTTTGTGTTTAGATGCGCGCGAAATAAATAAAATGATCATTAATGACAGGACTTCGCCCGGTGAGATTGTGGAGATCTTAAAACGGTTCCACGGTACCAAATACTTCAGTACCTGGGATACGGTGTGCGGGTACTGGCAGGTGGAATTACATGCACAGAGTCGCCAGTATCTGGCCTTTATATTCGAAGGGCGGAACTACCAGTTTAAGAGGTTGCCCTTCGGACTGGTAAACTCAGTCGCAGTCTTTGTGGACTGCATGGACCAGATACTTGGCCAAGAAGCACTACAATTCACCACCGTATATGTCGATGACTTGCTAGTGTCCTCAGAAACTTGGGAGGAACACTGCTACCGTGTGGAACACGTATTACAGAAGCTAGCGACAAATAATATTACGCTAAAATTAGCAAAATCTCATTTCATTTCTAAGGAAATACAATTCTTAGGCTTCATCTTAAATGATCAGGGAATCTCACCGTCGGCTGAAAAGGCCGAAGTGATTCAGAACTTTCCTACACCTAAGAATCGAAGGCAGTTACAGTCATTCCTGGGACTCTGTAATTACTACCGTAAGTTCCAGGAAAAGTACTCAGAACTGACTGCCAAATTTCAGCCGCAACTGTCATCCAAAAGTAAATGGATCTGGGGTAATGAACAACAAAATATATTATCTCTAATAAAACTAAAATTCCTTGAACCCATTATACTCCGCCATCCAGATTTTAACAATCCTTTCTTTCTTAATTGTGATGCCAGTGACATCAGCCTCGGCACTACCTTATATCAAGAGGATGAGGAGGGCGAACATCTTGTGATCTGCTTTGCCAGCAGAGCATTGAATCAATGTGAGAAGAACTACCACGTTACAGAAAAGGAATTATTGAGTGTCGTGTTCGCGTGCGGAAAGTTCCGCACTTATATCCTTGGTTATTCCGTTACCGTCCGGACAGACCATAAATCTATCTCGTTCCTTAAGAGATGTAAGTTAAGCCATGGAAGGTTAACGCGGTGGATACTATTGCTGCAAGAATACGACCTTAAGTGGGAGTATATCCCCGGAAGGAAGAATGTCGTCGCGGACGTTTTGTCTAGAGTAGACATTGACAAACAGACGTTCGAGGGGGAGAAGGAGAGTATTCTTAAAGTATACCATATTCTAAGCAGCAGCGCCGGTCTACAATCAATTTTGGAACACCTGAGCACACACCAACAAGCTGACCCGAAGTTAATCTCTATTATCACAAGATTGGAAGCAGGGGATGAGACAATCTCCCAATATTACAAAATACATAATGGAATCCTGTTTTCAAGACCATCTTTATATAAGGAGGAATGGAAGGTTATAATTCCGACCCATATCGAGAAGGAGATAGTGTTCAATTATCATGTTCGATATGGGCATATGGGCGCCTTAAAGGTGGTAAAGGCCCTGGAAGAGAGCTGCCATATCAAAGACATAAATCGGAAGGTACGGAGGTACATTAGAAACTGTCGCATTTGCCAACTCGTAAAAACAAACAACGAGAAAAGAGAGGGGCAGATGATTCCGATAACCTCCCAGTCGAAACTTGAGAAGGTATTCCTGGATATCTGTGGGCCATTTCCCCGCAGTGGAGGCCGCCACCGATACAAATATCTCGTCATCATAATGGACCATTATACCAAGTTCGTGAAGCTATACCCAGCGAATCGGGCGACTACGAATAAAGTTCTTGAAATCCTGATCAACCAGTACTTCCCAACCGTCGGAAAACCGGTATCGATCATAACCGACCACGGAACACAATTCAAGGGGAGGAAATGGCTGGATACACTGCTGTCAATGGGGGTTCATACATACAAGACATCAGTATACCACCCGAGCAGTAACCCGGCCGAAAGAGTCTTGCGAGAGGTGGGTCGCCTATTAAGAACGTATTGCCATGATCAGCAGAGGAGGTGGCAAGAATACTTGGAGGCCACTGAAGAATTCCTCAACCTGGCATACCATCCAGCCATAGGAATAACCCCTTACTCCGCAATGTACGAAAGACAACCCCCTAGGGAGATCGAAGATATCTTGGAGTTCCCCAGAGAGCATAAATATATATTTAATAAAATTCAATTTCATAATAAGGTGGCCGAAGATCAGGAGAAACGGCGGAATAAGTACGATAAAAGCATGGGTAAGGTTATTAATTATACCGTTGGAGAGAAGGTGTTTTTGAAGAATAGGGAATTACCCAGTTCCTTAGAGGGGATAACAAAAAAATTATTGCTTCTGTACACTGGTCCCTATATTGTCTCTAAGAAAAATAACAACAACACGTAGAAAATAAAGGAAATGAATTCAAATAAAGTTAAGGGTGTCTTTAACCAGGCATCCATGAAGAAATTTTATGAATAAAATCCATCAAAATTCTAAAACACATGTAAGCCCACCTTACATAAAAACTATTTGAAGAAAATTTTATGGCAATAATATAAGAAGAAGTTAGAATTTAAAACTCAACCAAATTCTAAAACACATGTAAGCCCACCTTACATAAAAACTATTTGAAGAAAACTTTATGGCAAGAATAATAAGTTAGAATTTAAAATCAACCAAATTCTAAAACACATGTAAGCCCACCTTACATAAAAACTATTTGAAGAAAACTTTATGGCAAGAATAATAAGTTAGAATTTAAAATCATCCAAATTTTAAAACAAATGTAAGCCCATCTTACACAAAAAAATTATTTGAAGAAAATTTTATGGCAATAATATAAGAAGAAGTTAGAATTTAAAACCAGCCAAATTCTAAAACACATGTAAGCCCACCTTACATAAAAATTATTTAAGAAAACTTTATGGCAAGAATATAAAAAAGAATTTAGAATGAGAAATCATCTAAATTTAAAAAGATTGTAAGTTCACCTTACTAACCAAGAATTTGAGAAAAAACATTTGGAAGAGATAAATATAAAACAGAATTTAGATTGAAATAATATAAGTTCTAAAAAGAAAAGCAAGCCCACCTTACATACAAATTATTTGAGAAAACTTTATGGAATAATATAAAAAGAGTGAATTTTGAATTGTGTATAAATCAAGTTTCCAAACCAAGAATAAGTACAACTTACCAACCAATTATTAATAAAACACTTTGGTGAGATAAACAGAAGAGATTTAATACCATATTTATGGTAAACATAAAATATAATTACCATGGTAATAAAGGATCATAATGGGATGAATAAAGGAAACAGACTTTAGAATTAAAACAAATAATTCTGGACAGTATGATCATGTCTAATTTCGATATAGAGAGTAAAAACCTTTCCATAAAATGATGCCAAAGGAAATTAAAAAAAATTTTTTTTTAATACGATTTGAGTTGATACGATTTGAGTGATTGAATATAATAAAGTACAAAAACTTATTTGGAATTATGAGATAATGAAACTTTGAAGTGGTATGAGGAGAAATTATGACCTCATTATGAAACTAATAAAAAACATTCATTCCAAAGTATAATAACCATGACAGTAATAATGTAAGAATAATATCAAAGATATATGTAATTAAACGAATTAATATAAAATGATTTATGAATTAAATGTCAATTATGATAATGACAGTTATAAAAAGTTCTAGAAAATAGAACAAGTGGAAATAATAAGAACTAAGAAACAGTCTAAAAATGTCATAAAGATATGCTACTATAAACAATGCAGATTATAATAAAAAAAACAGAAGGTAATAAAGAATTTATAACCAAAAGATTTATATGATAAGAAAAGTTGAAAAATGTAATAATAGAAGAGCTTCCTACCATAATATCAAATGAAAGAAACATCCAGTTAACGAGTCAGAAGAACAACTGAGATAGGAATATTAAAATCTCTGAGAAATATAATAAGTAATAAGTGAAGTATCCCAAAGATATTTTTTTTTAAATAGTAACAAATGTGTACTATTCTGAATAATTTTTTTAATCTGTCTGTAGATAAATCCAGCAGTATTAATATGTTTTTTGAGCAGAGATGATTTGCCTCTGTACTCAACTATGTGTGAAGTATTGGACAGCAGAGGAAAGTAGCGTACAGTGCCTCTCTGAACTGAACCAGCTCACAAAGTAGGGAACGATAGGGAGGAAATATCCCAAGGAGAAAATACTAAGAAGAAATATGAAAATGAAATAATAAATATAAAACTCAGATGACTATTACTATCAAGGAAGATCCAGTGAGAATGAGAAAGATATAAACTCAAAAATAAATAAGAAAATTTTTAAAATGGAAGGAAGTCCAGAATAATAACAAACCTAGAATAATTATCATAAGCAATTGTTTCAAACAAAGCAAGTATAGTCTGAAAAAATTACTTCTGGAGAAGGGCATTCTGTAGCGTGACAGAAAATCCACTACTTATTAAGTCATATAAAATCATAAAGTTTAATTACACCACATATGTTAAAATAATATTGAATGAGATTTAAGGAAATCAAAGGAATGAACCACGATAAAATAAAAATCCTCATTATATTATATAAAAACCACCGTTTAAATATCAAAGAAAGTATTGAAAGCAACTCATATTATAAGATCAGTAATTTACCCAGGAAGCTAGGAGCAGTAAACAAATTAAATAACACAATATCAAGAAGAAAGAGAATCAGTTTAAGAGTGGTGAATACCAAAATACTCCAAAAACAAGAAGAAGGAAGAATAAAGTTTGTGATGAGGAAGAAAACAATACCCTGAAACCTTTAGAGAAGAACAAGGTCCGTATCAGTAAATAAATTAGATGCTCCAAACTAAACATCAGTCGAGATAACACAAAGTAACTTGGTTTACCCAAGAATGAAGAAGGAAGACAAGAAGACCAGAAGAATGAAGACTAGAAGAAGGACAAGAATGAAGACCAGAAGAAGGACAAGAATGAAGACAAGAAAGAAGATAAGAAGAAGGACAAGAAAGAAGACAGGAGGAGAGGAAGAAATAGTATGAAAGAAACACCGTTGTAAAACCTATTATTATTATTAACTACCATCAACCCCAAACCCACAAAAACGATTAAAAAGAAAGTATAACATAGCAAAATCCTATAAGAATGTAATTATTTAGAAAACTAAAGTGCTGTATAGTATTATAAGAAGTGAACCAACTAAAGCTATTGTGTGATAAGGAAATAAACAAGTCTTAACAGTCCATGATTACTAAAGGTCTGGTCTGAGATAATAAGACTCAAAATATCAGAACCAACAGTGAAAGTGAATTTGTGTAAGTGTTTTTTGGAAATGCAATAAACTTAAAGTTAGTGATACTATGACTTATCAATATGCTATATAACAACTTTAATATCCAATAATAAACAGCATAATAAAATAATAAAATGGAAGATTTCCAGTATTTTATTATTTTAATGTAACTCTTTATTTACAAGACATTTGTAAAAAATGCTAATAACTAGAGTATGGGTGGTCATGTTTACTGATGAAGGGGATCATAAATAATAATGGTTTAGACCAGAAAGGACTGGCATTAATTTAGTATTCATAGGTTTAAAATGGTTAAATAGACTGTGTGTTCACAGCCATAAAATCAATGTATTTGTAAGAGTTATTAGAAAATAAGATTTATATTATATGTTTAAAATGAATTATGTTTGCTAAATAACAACATACATACCATTAATAATGTTTCAGTATGTATGCTATGTTAACTCAAAAAGAGTTAAAAGTATATGTTCAATTGTGCAGATTGCTAAATAATGTTCATAATTATTTATTTTAATAACAGTAGTGTTAATTATATACTACACCTCACAATAAGTTATAAACCATTTTATTTTCATGTAATAGTAACTATGTAAAGTCAGAGGAGGAAGTAGGATTAAATTTATTTGAGAAAGACAGAAATGTAAAATTCTAAACTCTAGGCCATTTGATGAATTCACAGAAACCATATAAACCAGTATAATTCACTTAAAAATCCTGTAAACTAGCAAGATTTAGATAAGGTAAATCAGTTAACCACTACTGGGAATGATCCTATGAGTTAAAATGATAATAAGGAAATATACCTTAAAATATTGTAAATTTTCAAAATATATAAATTAATTAATTTTAAAGAGCAATGTCAAATTCAGAGATTAACACAAAAAACCAGTTCAAAGGTTTAATTTATATGTATTTAAGGAAAGGAAGAGGAATATGACTAATTAAAATTTATTATAATAGTATTAATGATAATTAAAATGGAGGAAAATTTGAGAAAGACGGAAATCCAATTTTGAGCCTATATTTCCAAAAAGGAAAGAAATTTGTTAATTTCCACAAAATGTCTACAGATATGGACTATAATACATCAATTTAAAGGGAAGGAGATGATTAAACCAATGATAAGATTCATAATTCATGAAAGTGATGAATAAAATAAATAAATTCCATATATAATGTAATATTTTATCATGTATTTGGCTAATCGAAATATGTTAACAATACTTTTTCAAAGATTAACTGGGCCAGATTTTGACCAAGGTAATTAGTCTTTTGTTGAATATCAAGCTGAATAGTTGTGTGAGAAAACGTTCTTTAAACCCGAGTAGAAAATGGTACGACAAATTACTATTAATGTCAGTGCATCGAGAGTTAGATGAATTGAACACTTTCTGAGCTAAATTTACCAAAACGTTAACGACAATAGTGAGAAATAACACCTAACTTCATGATACGAGTGATATAAAACAGTAAAACAATATATTTTACACAATTCACGCTACAACGCATAATCACTTTTACAAACATCTAACCAACAGAAGTGAACACATACAAAATAACTTAATTAACACCAATATACACGGAACACTTCTTCAGAACACACCAAACAACCTAATAGACAAATTACACCAGTGCGGGAACATTTCAAACATTCATGAAGGTAATTTTGTTGTGATTTTCTGACATGACGACTTCGCAGTAACTACGCCAGGACTAGTAGCGGCCATCTTTGAATTTACTAAGCCTGCTTCCTTCATCTCGTGGTGACGTCATCCAAGCTGCCAATGGTCTGACAAAACAATTTACTAAACATTATATATCAGAATTATTTAAATACTATTAAATAATAATTATTGAATTTATTTTAATTGTTAATGTTATACTTTCTCGTCATCCTTCTCTGACTATTAATTTAATCGCTCAAAGAACCTGTCCTTTATATAATATCTATAATAATTTTTATACTGTATGCACAATCGATAGTTCCATGAGACGGAGTCGATAATTGTTCTCAATCGATAAAAGATCGATTATTTATTAAATTGTTCAATAAATCAATATATTTCAATTGTTTTTTATCTGTTATTACTTCACAGGCTAATTTAAGATTATTTATTAAGGCTAAGGGACTTCAATAAGAAGAAAATATTTTATTTAAGTGAGATATTGGACCAGCAAGAAAAATCACCGATCGATTGCTGACTGGAGTTAATCTATTTAACTCCAGACTTGGTTCAAATCTTCCAGAAGTGCTCGATAGTTAATAAATACCTGCCTGATTATCAAAATTTTTACAAAACCTTTAAAACAGCCTTATTTCTTATTTACACACAATTGATTAACATAAACAAAATTATTTTTATTATTGAAGAATTTTATTTTTTATAAAATTTTTATCTACTATTTTATTTTTGTAACGACCGGCATACAGGGTCGCGTTACAATGTATATAGTTTTTTTTTCCATTTGTTGTTTAGTCAATTATGTTATTGTTCATGACATAATGTCTAGTTTTAATATTTTTTCCTTATCTGTTTTGGTTAATTGGTTCTCCTATTCATTCTTCTATGATCTAATTTTTAGTTTGGGGTTTCATCAACTTATAACATTGATAACATATAAAATATCTGGATTTTTATTTACCTTTCCCTTAACAGTTCTGTAACATTTTTGTCTCAATATGTATTCCATTTATAGAGTTGTTTTGAGGAGTCATATTTATCCTTCAGAGTTGATAAAAAATTTTTTTTTTCCATTTGTAAAATTAGTTCATTCAATTTTTTACCTACGTTGTACTTATTATTTTTTAAGCCTTTGATATCTTATTTCATTCTTTCTCTTTATTATTTGATCCAAAACAATGTCTTTCTGAAATATATTCTGTAAAATGGTCTTCCTTATTTTAGAATTGAGATAATTTATTTATTTTCTTTTTCTTATTTCATTCAAAATAATTTCCTTGACATATACATATGATGTCCTTATTTATTCTTAGAATTTAGATGGTTTATTTTATTTGATCCAAATATTTTCTTCTAGATAAACTGTAAGATGGTCTTACTTATTTTAGAAATTTTATGTGTCCTCTTCATCAAAATATTTTTTTATTGACAATTGATTATACGTGCGTTTTATCGTTTGTGAATTAATAACCTTCAACTCATAAGTGTTATTTTGATTAACTTTAGTAATCACATATGGTCCAGTATATAACAGTAATAATTTTTTAGTAATACCTTCCATAGTACTGGGCAGTTCCCGGTTCTTAAGTAATACTTTTTCTCCGATTTGGTATTTTAATCTCCTTTTAATTCCTTTTTTATATTTGTTATTTCGCCTTTCCTGGTCCTCGGCTAATTTATTATGAAACCTTATCTGATCAAATTTATATTCCTTGTGGGTCGGAAATTCAATAATTTCTTGTATCGCTCGGGGAGGTAGTTTCTCATGCATTGCAGTATACGGTGTAATCCCCATAGCTGGGTGATGGGCTAGATTGAGGAATTCTTCGGTGGCTAATAAGTATTCTTGCCATTTTTTCTGTTGATGGTGGTAGTATTGATATTGATTACTCCCAAAACCTTTAAAGTGGTTGCTCGGTTCACAGGGTATAATTTTATAAATTTAGTAAAATGGTCCATCATTATTATGATATATTTATATCGATGGCGTCCGCCACTACGGGGAAATGGCCCGCATATGTCTAAGAAAATCTTTTCCAATTTCTTCTGTGAGGTTATAGGTATCATTACCCTCTCCTTCTTATCGTTGTTGGTTTTTACTAGCTGGCAAATAAAACAATTCTTGATATACCTCCTTTCCTTACGATTGATATCTTTTGTGTGACAATTTTCCTCCAACGCCTTTACCACCTTCATGGCTCCCATGTGGCCGTATCGGATATGGTAGTCCATGATGATTTCCTTCTCAATATTAGTAGGGATTATTATCTTCCATATTTCCTCATCAAGAGATGGTTTAATAAACAACACATTATTATGGATACAATAAAATTTTGTTATTGTGTCATCTTGATCGGCTAGACGTCTTTGAATACTGCTTAGCTTTGGGTCAGACTGCTGGTGTATGCTGATGTTCCGTACCACTTTTTCCAAATCGAACCAGTCCCTGATAATATTGTAAATTTTCAGTATGCTTTCCTTCTCACCCTCAAATGTCTGATTTTGCAAATCCACCCGTGACAACACGTCGGCTACCACATTCTTGCTTCCTGGAATATATTCCCACTGTAGATTATATTCTTGCAAGGCAAGTATCCACCGTGGCTTAACTTACACCTTCTCAGGAACGATATTGATTTATGATCTGTACGGACGGTCACTGGATATACCAAGATATAAGTACGGAATTTTCCGCAAAGCAAACACTACACTGAGCAATTCCTTTTCTGTGACTTTATAGTTTTTCTCACATTGGTTTAGTGTCCTGCCAGCGAAACTAATGACGAGATGATTGCCATTTTCGTCCTCTTGGTACAAGGTCGTTCCCAGACTGATATTACTAGCATCGCAGTTCAAGAAAAAGTGCTGGTTAAAATTTGGGTGATGGAGTATTACTACTTCTAAAAACTTGTCTTTGATTGACTGTAAAGTTTCGTCTTGCTCTTTACACCATCTCCATTTATTTTTAGCAGACAATTGTATTGGAACTTGGCAGTTAACTCTGAATAATTATTTTGAAATTTTCGATAATAATTACACAGACCCAAAAATGATTGTAATTGTTTCCGATTTTTAGGTTGTGGGAATCTCTGTATAGCGTATACTTTTTCTGATGATGGTGATATTCCTTGGTTATTCAGATTGAATCCTAAAAACTGAAACTCCTTGGAGATAAGCTTGGATTTTTCTAACTTTAATGTGACATTATTACTGGCGAGTTTCTTCAATACATGCTCCACTCGGTTGCAGTGTTCTTCCCAGTTGGCTGAGGTGATCAACAGATCATCAACGTATACCGTTGTAAATTGGAGCGCTTCTTGGCCGAGTATCTGGTCCATGCAGGCCACAAAGGTGGCTACTGAATTTACTAAACCGAAGGGCAACATCTTAAATTGGTAACTGCGCCCTTCGAAGATAAACGCCATGTATTGACGACTTTGTGGGTGCAACTCCACTTGCCAATATCCGCACACGGTGTCCCATGTCGTAATAAATTTAGTGCCGTGGAATCTCTTTAGGATTTCTTCGATTTCTCCGGGCGAGGTTCGATCATTTACAATCATTTTATTAATTTCTCGTGCGTCCAGACAGAGTCGGACTTTACGGTTTTTCTTTTGAATAGCCACAATCCGACTGGTGAATGGTGACTGACTGCTCTCTATTATGTCTCTACTTATCATATTATTGATTTCGGTTCGGACCGCCTCTTTCAGCGATTCGTCGTAGCCTCCTCATTCTCTTTCTTCAACGGTCCTACGTTATCTGTAATATTTTGCACAAATGTAGCCTACAACTGTTTATGTAACGGTCACTTCTTATGTCCTCTATCGTATTTCGACATATTATGTTGAAGACATGTAGGTCTAAAAGGTATTGAAACCTTGAGAAACATGGAAACAAACGACTTCAGAAGTATCTAGAGCTCCTGCCGCTCCGTGAATAAAACTTATGACACAATTATTACTGAGACACACAACGACTACTTTCTGCAGCATAATTTTTGCTACGCGGTGTTATACCTAATGGCTTCCCTATTTAGTGGGAGGGAGTGTAAGGCTCTCCATAACGAGAATCGCATACTATCTTCAGTTACGTACAATGACCGTAACATACAAGCAATTCTGTAATCCACGCCTCGTTTACGTGTCCTATCGGATAGGATTTACGGTTGAACCCCACTGGTTCCCTGAATCGGATTTTACACTGATAATTCTTGACTTTTCCTGGCTCATCGGCAAATACGGCACGATATTTCTCGTATATTCCTGTCAAATGATTTACTTGGTTTTGAGTTAGTTTTCCGTCGTGTCTTCGCACTGGAAATCCCGTATCTCCTGTATTTTCTGCTTCCACAGTTTATCTTCAGTCTCCCGGTATATTAACTTACTGTATGATGATTTATCCGCTACATAATTTAGTTCAACCTTTCGGTCATGACTCGGTTGGGAGTTTACTATTTCGTTACTTATTAAATCGGTTATCCATGTTGTATCTCCTGAAAACAGCGACACCTTCTCTCTGCACAGATCAATAACAGCAGAGTTTTTTCTTAACAGATCACACCCTATTAGTATATTAAATGGTAACCCGGCTGCAATGAGAAACACCATGTCCAAACTTACACCCTTACTTGTAACATTTAAAGATACTTGTTTACGTATCGTTTTATTTTGCCGACCAGTGGCGCCTAAAAGTACTACATTATTGATTGGTAATACCGGTAATGTTCGGTGACATTCTTGTTGTATTCGGTATAATTCACTATTACTAATTATCGAGATATTCGCACCTGTGTCTATCATGATTTGAGCTGAAATACCTTCTACTTCTGCCATTACGTATATTATCTCATTATTATGATTGTTAGTTTTTATATCGTCTTCTTCTAACAAATCGATTCTGATATCCTTGAGGTAATTATTGTAAATAATTGTGATTTCCTTATTTTCATTTTGGTTAATTAACTCTCGTTCATACCCAGTAGATAGGAGCAGTGAAGGGTTGTGATTGTTTGTCACCGCCTCCTCTAGTTTAAAGGTTGAGTGTTATCACTGATTGGGCCGACTGCAACGTCGGTCTGAAATCCTTGGACTGGTTCCTGTCGCTCCCTGCGATCATCAAACTGCACTTCATTCCTCTGTTGTCGATTTTGATCCTCCAGGCTGGATCTTCGCCTGCGTACATAATTCCCCTGATCATTCCCTTCGTGGTTGATCGGTTGTATTCTGTACTCGTGGAAAATGTTCCTCCTTTGGTTTTGATACATCCGCTGACCACTTCCTACTGCTCTTATATAGTTCACTCGAGGTCGGTATGTCCTGTTATTATAATTACCACCTTGTTGATAATTTCTACTGTTATTTGGATAAGGATAATTATTAGATTGGTTCGAATTTCTCTGACTATTTCCGTTGTTTCCGTTGTTATTATAATAATTATTTCTATTTGATTTATTGTTATTATTACTACCATTATGTTATTATTATTATTATTATTATTATTATTATTAATATTGCTGTGATTATTATTATAGTAATTATTCTTCCGGTTCGTGGGGTTAAAACTACTGTTATTCCCGTTATTTTGATTGTTATTTACATAGCTATTATTATTCCTTAATTCTGGACTATCCGTTCTTCTCCTACTCTGTCGGTAATAATCTTCATGCTCGTACATCTCGATTAACTCAGTCATCGCTTGTACGGTTTTAATCTGACTACTCCTACGTGCTCTAAATATATCCTCCTCGTAGTGATTGGACAGTTTGCTGACTAGACACTCCTCGGGTACTTGAGGCTCTAGGTGTTTGGCTATGCACACCTTTCCCAGGAAATACGATGTCAAAGTGTTACCCCAATATGGGTTATATTTCCCATGACATATGTTGTCTCTTGCTATGTTTTGCGTAGATTCTGACCAATACTTAGCTTTAAATAATCTCTTAAACATTTGGTAGTCTGTGATGTCGTCTCTGATAGCCATCCACCAATTATCAGTCATCTCTTTAAATGACTCATCGAGTACTTCTTTGTTGGTATTCCAGCGGTTACCCCTATGTTTCGCGAAGTATTCTTCTATTCGAGCTATAAATTCCATGGGTTTTCTTTGGTATAACCGGAAATTAACCCATTCTCGGTTTTCTGTAGTGGAACAGTGGGTAATGTTAGTCGGTCTACTCAGACAAGTTTCTATGTCTGCTTGGTTCTGGCGAACCTGGCCATTTATACTGGTAACAGCAGCTTCTATCCCGTCACACTTTTCTGTGAATCGGTTCTGCACCTTTTCCCATTCTTCACGCTCTTCCTTTTGTTTCTCTTCTATATTCGTAACTTTGGTGTTGACTTCTGATTGAAAACTATGTACTTCTCGTTCAGTCTGACTCCATCTTTTGTCAGCTTTTGTAATCCTTTGTTCTATTACCGTTATTTCCTCTTCTACCTTCTTGCTGATTGTTTCATTGTTCTCTACTATCTTCTGACTCAATTCTTCCTTTAATGATTCTATCCTTCCGTCTAATCTGTCCATATTTTCCTGGTTAACCTCCCTTAATTCTTCTCTTAATAGTTGGTTATCGTCTTTCAATTCTTCCAATTTCTCCCCCATCTTTTCTTCCATTTTCTTATTATTTTCCTCCATCTTCTCTTCCATCTTCTTACTATTCTCTCTTAACTCTTCCCTCAACTGTTGGTTGTCACTTTCCATTTTCTTACTATTTTCCTTTAACTCTTCCCTCAACTGTTGGTTGTCACTTTCCATCTTCTTACTGGTTTCTCCAATTTTATCACTCAATTCTTCTTTTGTGGATTGGTTGTCTTTCCTTAATTCTCCTTTTGTGGATTCTATATTTTTATTTATTGATTCTATGCTCTTCTGATTCTCTTACCTGGCTTTCTTGTTATCCTCCTTCAATTCTTTACTCATTTGTAGGAACATTTCCATTATCTTATCCAATTTCGCATCTTCTGTTGTTGTGGTGGATTTCTCTAACTGTTTCTCCTGGAGTGCGGGTTGGTTCGGTTCCACCGGAGGTAATATGATCTCCATATCTTCCACTGGAGTCGCTTCCTTGTTCTCCATGTCTATCTCCTTTTCGAGATCTGCCGCCCTTTTCTTCGATGTTGATCTCATTGGCATTTTTTCTACTTTCCTGACCTGTTAACAGCTGCCAGCTAAAATAGGAAATTGGGCAAATTGTCTTTATCTTATAGGCCTATCAATTCCTATTTTTAGCCCTACAGTTGAGCGCTAATTTGTAAATAAACACGACTTGCTCGCGTTTATGTTATGCCCCACTGTTGTGAGCGCCAATTTGTAAATAAACGTAGTTATTTTACAAATAAGTATACTAATTGGTTAATAACATTGTTATTATTTCTTTATTTCTTTATATAATTAATTAATTTAATTTTTTAAATATTTTAGCTGTTTTTATTGTTTTATTGTTAGCGTTTGGTTAATAAAATTACTGATTACTAACTGTGTATGCTCTAATGAAGAATTATTTTTAGATGCATGTTTTTCGGTATCCAGGCCACTTATAGTATTTAATTAGTAAAATAGTTTACCTTTTTCTTGTCCGTCTGGTGGCCTTTTTTATATATTTAATTCAACGCGTTTGGGGACATATGCCCCATCATCAGGATTATCCCTTGTTGAACTTCGTCGATCGTTAAAATATTAAAAACACTGTATATAAAAGTTTACACATAACAATAAATATAATATAAACATAAAAAAACACATAAAATACCCAAACTTAAGACACACGCGATATCGGTGGTGCGCACCACGACATGCTATAGTCGACTGCCCAATTGTCTATAGTCGACTATAATTCCATTGTTTCCATTGTATAGTCGACTTTTGTCTCAATATGTATTCCATTTATAGAGTTATTTTGAGGAGTCATATTTATCCTTCAGAGTTGATAAAAATTTTTTTTTCTTTTTGTAAAATTAGTTCATTCAATTTCTTTACCTACGTTGTACTTATTATTTTTTAAGCCTTTGATATCTTATTTCATTCTTTCTCTTTATTATTTGATCCAAAACAATGTCTTTCTGAAATATATTCTGTAAAATGGTCTTCCTTATTTTAGAATTGAGATAATTTATTTATTTTCTTTTTCTTATTTTATTCAAAATAAATTCCTTGACATATACATATGATGTCCTTATTTATTCTTAGAATTTAGATGGTTTATTTTATTTGATCCAAATATTTTCTTCTAGATAAACTGTAAGATGGTCTTACTTATTTTAGAATTTTTATGTGTCCTCTTCATCAAAATATTTTTTTATTGACAATTGATTATACGTGCCTTTTATCGTTTGTGAATTAATAACCTTCAACTCATAAGTGTTATTTTGATTAACTTTAGTAATCACATATGGTCAAGTATATAACAGTAATAATTTTTTAGTAATACCTTCCATAGTACTGGGCAGTTCCGGTTCTTAAGTAATACTTTTTCTCCGATTTGGTATTTTAATCCCCTTTTAATTCCTTTTTTATATTTGTTATTTCACCTTTCCTGGTCCTCGGCTAATTTATTATGAAACCTTATCTGATCAAATTTATATTCCTTGTGGGTCGGAAATTCAATAATTTCTGGTATCGCTCGGGGAGGTAGTTTCTCATGCATTGCAGTATACGGTGTAATCCCTATAGCTGGGTGATGGGCTAGATTGAGGAATTCTTCGGTGGCTAATAAGTATTCTTGCCATTTTTGCTGTTGATGGTGGCAGTATGTTCTAAGTATCCTTCCTACCTCTCTCAACACTCTCTCCGCCGGATTACTATTTGGGTGGTAAACAGATGTTTTATAGGTTTTGATACCTAGCGTCAATAAAGTATCTCTCCATCTTCTACCTTTAAATTGGGTTCCATGATCGGTAATTATTGACGTAGGTTTTCCTATCGCTGGAAGATATTGATTTGTAATTACTCCCAAAACCTTTAAAGTGGTTGCTCGGTTCACAGGGTATAATTTTATAAATTTAGTAAAATGGTCCATCATTATTATGATATATTTATATCGATGGTGTCCGCCACAACGGGGAAATGGCCCGCATATGTCTAAGACAATATTTTCCAATTTCTTCTGTGAGGTTATAGGTATCATTACCCTCTCCTTCTTATCGTTGTTGGTTTTTACTAGCTGGCAAATAAAACAATTCTTGATATACCTCCTTTCCTTACGATTGATATCTTTTGTGTGACAATTTTCCTCCAACGCCTTTACCACCTTCATGGCTCCCATGTGGCCGTATCGGATATGGTAGTCCATGATGATTTCCTTCTCAATATTAGTAGGGATTATTATCTTCCATATTTCCTCATCAAGAGATGGTTTAATAAACAACACATTATTATGGATACAATAAAATTTTGTTATTGTGTCATCTTGATCGGCTAGACGTCTTTGAATACTGCTTAGCTTTGGGTCAGACAGCTGGTGTATGCTGATGTTACGTACCACTTTTTCCAAATCGGACCTGTCCCTGATAATATTGTAAATTTTCAGTATGCTTTCCTTCTCACCCTCAAATGTCTGATTTTGCAAATCCACCCGTGACAATACGTCGGCTACCACATTCTTGCTTCCTGGAATATATTCCCACTGTAGATTATATTCTTGCAAGGCAAGTATCCACCTGGTCAGTCTACCGTGGCTTAACTTACACCTTCTCAGGAACTATATTGATTTATGATCTGTACGGACGGTCACTGGATATACCAAGATATAAGTACGGAATTTTCCGCAAGCAAACACTACACTGAGCAATTCCTTTTCTGTGACGTTATAGTTTTTCTCACATTGGTTTAGTGTCCTGCCAGCGAAACTAATGACGAAATGATTGCCATTTTCGTCCTCTTGGTACAAGGTCGTTCCCAGACTGATATTACTAGCATCGCAGTTCAAGAAAAAGGGCTGGTTAAAATTTGGTTGATGGAGTATTACTACTTCTAAAATCTTGTCTTTGATTGACTGTAAAGTTTCGTCTTGCTCTTTACACCATCTCCATTTATTTTTAGCAGACAATTGTATTGGAACTTGGCAGTTAACTCTGAATAATTATTTTGAAATTTTCGATAATAATTACACAGACTCAAAAATGATTGTAATTGTTTCCGATTTTTAGGTTGTGGGAATCTCTGTATAGCGTATACTTTTTCTGAGGATGGTGATATTCCTTGGTTATTCAGATTGAATCCTAAAAACTGAATTTCCTTAGAGATATGCTTGGAATTTTCTAACTTTAATGTGACATTATTACTGGCGAGTTTCTTCAATACATGCTCCACTCGGTTGCAGTGTTCTTCCCAGTTGGCTGAGGTGATCAACAGATCATCAACGTATACCGTTGTAAATTGGGGCGCTTCTTGGCCGAGTATCTGGTCCATGCAGGCCACAAAGATGGCTATTGAATTTACTAAACCGAAGGGCAACCTCTTAAATTGGTAATTGCGCCCTTCGAAGATAAACGCCATGTATTGACGACTTTGAGGGTGCAACACCACTTGCCAATATCCGCACACGGTGTCCCATGTCGTAATAAATTTAGTGCCGTGGAATCTCTTTAGGATTTCTTCGATTTCTCCGGGCGAGGTTCGATCATTCACAATCATTTTATTAATTTCTCGTGCGTCCAGACAGAGTCGGACCTTACGGTTTTTCTTTTGAATAGCCACAATCCGACTGGTGAATGGTGACTGACTGCTCTCTATTATGTCTCTACATATCATATTATTGATTTCGATTCGGACCGCTTCTTTCAGTGATTGCGCTATCGGATAGGATTTACGGTGATAATTCTTGACTTTTCCTGGCTCATCGGCAAATACGGCACGATATTTCTCGTATATTCCTACCAAATGATTTACTTAGTTTTCAGTTAGTTTTCCTTTGTGTTTTTGCACTGGAAATCCCGTATCTCCTGTATTTTCTGCGTCCAAAGTTTATCTTCAGTCTCCCGGTATATTAACTTACTGTATGATGATTTATCCGCTACATAATTTATTTCAACCTTTCGGTAGTGACTCAGTTGGGAGTTTACTATTTCGTTACTTATTAAATCGGTTATCAATGTTGAATCTCCTGAAAACAGCGACGCCTTCTCTCTGCACAGATCAATAAGAGCAGAGTTTTTTCTTAACAGATCACACCCTATTAGTATATTAAATGGTAACCCGGCTGCAATGAGAAACACCATGTCCAAACTTACACCCTTACTTGTAACATTTAAAGATACTTGTTTACGTATCGTTTTATTTTGCCGACCAGTGGCGCCTATAAGTACTACATTATTGATTGGTAATACCGGTAATGTTCGGTGACATTCTCGTTGTATTCGGTATAATTCACTATTACTAATTATCGAGACATTCGCACCTGTGTCTATCATAATTTGAGCTGAAATACCTTCTACTTCTGCCATTACGTATATTATCTCATTATTATGATTGTTAATTTTGTATATCGTCTTCTTCTAACAAATCGGTTCTTATATCCTTGAGGTAATTATTGTAAATAATTGTGATTTTCATATTTTCATTTTGGTTATTTAACTCTCGTTCATACCCAGTAGATAGGAGCAGTGAAGGGTTGTGATTGTTTATCACCGCCTCCTCTAGTTTAAAGGTTGAGTGTTATCACTGATTGGGCCGACTGCAACGTCGGTCTGAAATCTTTGGACTGGTTCCTGTCGCTCCCTGCGATCAGCAACCTGCACTTCATTCCTGTGTTGTCGATTTTGATCCTCCAGGCTAGAACTTCGCCTGCGTACATAATTCCCCTGATCATTCCCTTCGTGGTTGATCAGTTGTTATCTGTATTCGTGGAAACTGTTCCTCCATTGGTTTTGATACATCCGCTGACCACTTCCTACTGCTCTTATATAGTTCACTCGAGGTCGGTATGTCCTGTTATTATAATTACCACCTTGTTGATAATTTCTACTGTTATTTGGATAATTATTAGAAATTTTTATGGCTAGAAGAATATATAAGATAGAATTTAAAAACCACTAAATTCTAAACACAATGTAAGCCAATTGCATACAATTTATTTGAGAAACTTTATAGAATAACATAAGAAAAGTGAATTTTGAATTATGAATAAATCAAGTTTCCCAAACCAAGTATAAGTACAACTTACCAACCAATTATGAATAAACCACTATGATGAGATAAACTGAAGGGATTTCATACCATATTTATGGTAAGCATAGAAGATAATTACCATGGTAACAAAGAATCATGATGGGATGAAGAAAGGAAACAGATTTAGAATTAAAACGAATAATTCTGAACAATATGATAATGTCTAAGTTCAATTTGAAGAGTAAAAACTTTTCCGTAAAATGGTGATGAAGGAAATAAAAAAGAAAAAATTTCTTTAATACGATTGGAGTGATTGAATAGAATAATAAAGTACAAAAACTTCTTTGGAATTATGAGAGAATGAAACTTTGAAGTGGTATGAGGAGAAATTATGACCTCATTATGAAATTAATAAAAAACCATCATTCACAAGTATAATAACAATGACCGGAATAATGTGAAAATAATGTCAAAAATTTATGTAATTAAATGAATTAATATAAAATGATTTATGAATTAAATGACAATTATGATATTGACAGTTATACAAATTCTAGAAAATAGAACAAGTGGAAATTTTAAGAACGATGAAACAGTCTAAAAATGTCACAAAGATATGCTACTATAAATAATGCAGATTATAATGAAAAAACCAGAAGGTAATAAAGAATTTATAACCAAAAGATTTATATGATAAGAAAAGTTGAAAAAATGTAATAATAGAAGAGCTTCCTACCATAATATTAAATGAAAGAAACATCCAGATAATAAGTCAGATGAACAACTGAGATAGAAATATTAAAATCTCTGAGAAGTATAATAAGTAATAAGTGAAGTATCCCAAAGATATTTTTTAAATAGTAACAAATGTGTACTATTCTGAATAATTTTTTTAATCTGTCTGATGATAATTCCAGCAGGATTAATATATTTTTTGAGCAGAGAAGATTTGCCTCTGTACTCAAATATGTGTGAAGTATTGGACAGCAGAGGAAAGTAGCGTACAGTGCCTCTCTGAACTGAACCAGCTCACAAAGTAGGGAACGATAGGGAGAAAATATCCCAAGGAGAAAATACTAAGAAGAAATATAAAAATGAAATAATAAATATGAAACTCAGAAGACTATTACTATCAAGGAAGATCAAGTGAGAGCGATATAAACTCAGATATAAATAAGAGAATTTTAAAATGGAAGGAAGTCCAAAATAATAACAAACTTTGAATAATTATCATAAGCAATTGTTTCAGACAAAGCAAGTATAGTCTGAAAAAATTACTTCTGGAGAAGGGCATTCTGTAGCGTGACAGAAAATCCACTATATTTTAAGTCATGTGAAATCATAAAGTTTAATTACACCGACAAATGTTATAATAATATTGAATGACATTTAAATAAATCAGAGGAATGAACCACAATAAGATAAAAATCCTCACTACATAATATATAAAACCACTGTTAAAAGAAACCAAAGAAAGTATTGAAGCAACTCATCAACTCATAGTATAATACCAGTAAGTTACCCAGGAAGCTCAGAGCAGTAAACCAGTTATATAAGACTATATCAAAGAAAAAGAGACTCAATTAAAGGGTGGTGAAGACCAAAATACCCCAAAAAACAAGAAGAGGGAAGAATAAAGTTTGTGAACAGGAAGAAAACAATACCCTGAAGCCTGTATAGAAGAATAAAGTCAGTTCAGTAAATAAATTAAATACTCCAAACTAAACCTCAGTCGTGATAACACCAAGTACCTTGGTTTACCCAAGAATGAGGAAGGAAGAACAGAAGAGTGAAGACTAGACGAGGGACAAGAATGAAGACTAGAAGACGGACAAGAATGAATACCAGAAGGAAGATATGAAGAAGGACAAGAAGGAAGACAGGAGGAGAGGAAGAAATAGTATGAAAGAAACACCGTAGTAAAACCTATTATTATATAAACTACTATCAATCCCAAACCCACAAAAACTATGCAAAAGAAAGTATAACGTACCCAAAATCTTATAAAATGTAATTATTGAGAAAACTAAAGTGCTGTATAGCGTTATAAGAAGTGCACCGGCTAAACCTATTGTGTAATAAAGAAATAAACTAGTCTTAACGGTCCATGATTACTAAAGGTCTGGTCTGAGATAATAAGACTCAAAATATCAGAACCAACAGTGAAAGTGAATTTGTGTAAGTGTTTTTTAAAAAAAAAAGCAATAAACTTAAAGTTGGTGATACTATAACTTAGTAGTATGCTATATCACAACTTTAAAATCTAAACAATAAACAGCATAATAAAATAATAAAATGGAAGGTTTCCAGTATTTTATTATTTTAATGTAAATCTTTATTTACAAGACATTTGTAAAAAATGATAATAAATAGAGTATGGGAATTAATATTTGCTGATGTGGGGGACCACAGTAGTAATGGTTTGAACCAGAAAGGACTGGTACTAATAAAGTATGAATAAGTGTAACATGTTTAAATAGACTGTTATTTCACAATCCTAAAATCAATGTGTTAAATAAATGTATTTGTAAGGTTTATTAGAAAATAAGATTTATGTTATGTGTTTTAAAAAGAATTATGTTGAAACCATATCTGCAATGTGTTCAATTGTGCAGATTGCTGAACCATGTTCATAATTATTTATTTTAAATATGTAGTGTTAATTAACTACTATACAATACAATAAGTTATAAATCATGTTATTTTGATATAATTGTAATTATGTAAAGTCAGAGGAGGAATTAAGTTTAAATTATTTGAGAAAGAAAGAAATATAAAATTCTAAAATCTAGGCCATTTGGTGAAATCAGAGAACCAATATAAAATAGTATAATTCACTTATAAATACTGTAAACTACCCAGATTTATGTAAGATAACACAATTAACCACTACTAGGAATGATCTTATGAATTAAAATGAAAATAAGGAAATATACCTTAACATTTTGTACATTGTCAAAATATATAAATTAATTAATTTTAAAGAGCAATGTCAAATTTACAAATTAACACAAAAAACCAGTTCAAATGTGTAATTTATATGTATTTAAGGAAAGGGAGAGTAATATGACTAATTAAAATTTATTATAATAGTATTAATAATATTTAAAATGG
The DNA here is from genome assembly GCA_034769895.1 of Magicicada septendecula. Lineage (NCBI taxonomy): Eukaryota > Metazoa > Arthropoda > Insecta > Hemiptera > Cicadidae > Magicicada > Magicicada septendecula. Next base: position 197,738,319 of record CM068373.1, on the reverse strand, counting down.
AAGGAATTTTGTATAAAGACGGAAATCCAATTTTGAGCCTATATTTCCAAAGTGTGAACAAAATTTGTTAATTTCCACAAAAAGTCTACAGATATAGACTATAATACATCAATTAGAATGTATTGATTAAGGGAATGAGATGATTAAACCAATAATAAGGTTAGTAATTCATAAAAGTAAGGAATAAAATAGAAAAATTCCATATATAATGTAATATTTTCTAATGTGTATGGAAGTCGAAAAATGTTAACAATACTTTTTCAAGGATTGACTGGGCAAGATTTATGACCAAGTTAATTAGTCTTTTGTTGAATATCAAGCTGAATAGGTGTGTGACAAAAACGTTCTTAAAATCGAGTCGAACATGATGCTAGCGTTTAGCCATTGAAATCAGTGAACGAGAGTTAGACACTTTTTGAAGCCAATACTATAAAACATTCATGACAATAGTGAAAACAAACTTCTAACTTCACTATACGAGTGACAGTAAACAGTAAAACATTATATTTCAACTGATTCACTTTACAAACCTAACCGTAACTTGAAAAAACAACCCCAGAAGGGAAAACAGACAAAATAACCAAATTAACACAAGTTTACACGGAACACTTCACCAGAATACACCAACTAACTTAACAGACATATTACACCAGTGCGGGAAGATTTTAGACATTCACAAAGGTAATTTTATCTTGATTTTGGGACATGCCGAGTTCACAGTAACTACGCAAGAAATAGTAGCGGCCATCTTTTAATTCTACAGAGACCGCCTTCACGATTTCGCAGTGACGTCATCGTCTGCGTATGGTTTGACAGCATTCATTTACATTACATAGTGGAATTATTTAAATACTATTGAATAGTAATTATTGTATTAATATCTTTAATTGTTAATGTTATACTTTCTCGTCACCCTTCTCTGACTATTAATCCTAATCGCTCAAAGAACCTGTCTTTTAATATAATATAACATAAAATTTTGTTCTGTATGACACAATCGATAATTCCTGAGACAGAGTCGATAATTGCTCTCTATCGATAAAATATCGATTATTTATTTAAAATTGTCAATAAATCTTTATATTTCCATTATTTTGTATCTGTACTTATTTCACAGGGTAATTTAAGGGTATTTATAAGGCTGAAGGCATTAAGTGAGAAGAATATATTCTATTTTGAACAAGATATTGGACCAGTCAGAAAAGTCACCAATCGATTATTACCTGGAGTTAATCTATTTAACTCCAGACTTGGTGCAAATCTTCAAGAAGTGCTCGACGGTCAATAAATACCTACCTGTTATTAAAATTTTACCAGAACCTTTTAAAAAACAGATTTATCTATTATACATACCTCTATAAACATAAACAAAATTATTTTATTATTTGAAAATTCTATTATTATTGAATTTTCCATTTTATTTTTATTCTTTTGTAACGACCGGCATCAGGGTCTTACTACAAAGTGGCGCCCAACGTGGGGCTTGATCAGATTACAGCCACATATAGGGTCTTCTTACAAAGTGACGAACCCAACGCTGGGCATAAAGGAAGAAGGCAGTACCCAATAGGTCACGTTTGGTTACAAAGTGGCGTCCAACTTAGAGGGCTTAGTAATCTAAGCTTGGCAGCGATTGATTAATAGAGACAGGAGAAAGATGCAAAGACGAGCTACATCGAAAAAGAGGGCGGCAGAGGCCGAAAAAGAGATGGACAAGGGAGATAAGGAGGCAACACCTGTGGAGGATCCGGAAGTGTTACTAATCCAGGTGGAACATAAAAAACCCGAACCACCAGAGGAACAAGCTGAAGTAACAACGCAAACAGTGGAAGTCAATGTCTCAGAAAAGGAGAAACCGTCGCAAACCGCGGACATGACAACCCAAGAAATGTTCAAGCAGATGATGGAGACAATGAGTGGAATGAGTAAAGATTTAAAGAAAGAAATCAAATCCACGAGTGAAGACTTGAATAACAAACTGGACAATATAAATCAGAAACTGGATGATTGGGCCGAAGGAAGAAGAGAGGACAGATTAAAAAAGGAAGAATTAAGAAAGGAGAAGACCGAAGAAATAAAAAATGATAGCCAACCAGAACCAGAAGAAGTACTAAATGACAAAATGCAAGAACAAATAATGGTAGTACCTGAAATTGAAACTAACCGAAACCAGGAAGATATTAAACCAAGGAAAAGGAGAATGTATCCAAGAAATGTAATGAAAACCAAGGAAGAAATAGAAATGATGAACCATGGTTTAATGGATGTCAGTAATATTCCAATTACCGACCATGAAGAAATCGGGAATTACAGAAATTTCGAAAGGAGATTCAAGGTAATCTCAGAATTTATGTACCACCAAACAGTAGTTTACCAATGGGGAAGGACCAGAGGTAAACGGAATACGACATGTGGACCAGATCAGTTCCAGTGCGGAACTAAACAGTGTATTTCAGAAAGATGGATATATAACATCTTATCAGACTGTGACGATGGCACTGGTGAATCACCAGAGTGTGTTTCATTAGTGCGCCATCCAGAACTATTCCAGTGTACAATTACACAAAAATGTATACCTTCCGGATGGATATGTGATGATGAACCAGATTATGGGGATTCAGAGAAGCAAATAATTGATAAACCAGATGAAGACCCTCACAGATATTTTTCAGATCATACAGCATATGGACCAGAGACCTATTGGAATATAAAACAATGTAATAATGGGAACAATACTAATTACCATGATAAGAATAATACGGATCCAAATTATCAAAACCCGAATCGACCCTCTGATGGTTATCAGGGTAACCACAATCCCTACCCTAATAACGTAAATAGTCAGAGAAGCCCCAATTATGGTAATAGTCCTTACCATAATAATACCAATAGTACGGGTCCCAATAATAGTAATTTTAGTAATAATATGTTTCCTCGCCGAAGAGTGAACTTCATACGGGCCACAGATGGAAGACAGCGAGGTTTCAACCACCATAGAGGGAACAGTTACCGAAGATACGAAGAAAGGCGGAGGAGCCTAGAACGGGACCAACCGAGGTACTATCCGGCGCGTAGGAGTAATAGTTTGGACAACACTGAACAGAGGTCGCACCATGAACGACCGGAAGACCATAGAACAGATCGGCAAGTAACCACTCTGAGCATCCCGAATGAGGCATCGAATAATATGGCTCAAAGAAACAATGATGCCGAGCCTTTAAACGGGCACAGGCAGTAAGAAATAACCAGAACCCATTACTGCTTCTGACTACTGGGTATGATAATGAGAGAATGAAACTTCCAAAATTCTAAAATACATGTAAGCCCACCTTACATAAAGTTTATTTAAAGGAAAACCATTTAGAAGATATAAGATAGAATTTAAATCAACAAAATTCTAAACATACGTAAGTTCACCTTACATACCAGGAAAATGTGAAAAAACTTTATGGCAAGAATAGAAGAAGAATTAGAATTTAAAAGCCCCAAAATAATAAAATACATGTAAGCTCACCTTACATACCAGATGTTTGTGAAAAACTATGTGGCAATAATACAAGAAGAATTTTGAAATAAACAGCCAAATTATAAAAAGAAATATAAGCACATATTATCTACAATTATTAGAAATTTTTATGGCTAGCAGAATATATAAGATAGAATTTAAAAACCACTAAATTCTAAACACAATGTAAGCCAATTGCATACAATTTATTTGAGAAAACTTTATAGAATAACATAAGAAGAGTGATTTTTGAATTATGAATAAATCAAGTTTCCCAAACCAAGTATAAGTACAACTTACCAACCAATTATGAATAAACCACTATGATGAGATAAACTGAAGGGATTTCATACCATATTTATGGTAAGCATAGAAGATAATTACCATGGTAACAAAGAATCATGATGGGATGAAGAAAGGAAACAGATTTAGAATTAAAACGAATAATTCTGAACAATATGATAATGTCTAAGTTCAATTTGAAGAGTAAAACCTTTTCCGTAAAATGGTGATGAAGGAAATAAAAAAGAAAAAATTTCTTTAATACGATTGGAGTGATTGAATAGAATAATAAAGTACAAAAACTTCTTTGGAATTATGGGAGAATGAAACTTTGAAGTGGTATGAGGAGAAATTATGACCTCATTATGAAATTAATAAAAAACCATCATTCACAAGTATAATAACAATGACCGGAATAATGTGAAAATAATGTCAAAAATTTATGTAATTAAATGAATTAATATAAAATGATTTATGAATTAAATGACAATTATGATATTGACAGTTATACAAATTCTAGAAAATAGAACAAGTGGAAATTTTAAGAACGATGAAACAGTCTAAAAATGTCACAAAGATATGCTACTATAAATAATGCAGATTATAATGAAAAAACCAGAAGGTAATAAAGAATTTATAACCAAAAGATTTATATGATAAGAAAAGTTGAAAAAATGTAATAATAGAAGAGCTTCCTACCATAATATCAAATGAAAGAAACATCCAGATAATAAGTCAGATGAACAACTGAGATAGAAATATTAAAATCTCTGAGAAGTATAATAAGTAATAAGTGAAGTATCCCAAAGATATTTTTTAAATAGTAACAAATGTGTACTATTCTGAATAATTTTTTTAATCTGTCTGATAATAATTCCAGCAGGATTAATATATTTTTTGAGCAGAGATGATTTGCCTCTGTACTCAAATATGTGTGAAGTATTGGACAGCAGAGGAAAGTAGCGTACAGTGCCTCTCTGAACTGAACCAGCTCACAAAGTAGGGAACGATAGGGAGAAAATATCCCAAGGAGAAAATACTAAGAAGAAATATAAAAATGAAATAATAAATATGAAACTCAGAAGACTATTACTATCAAGGAAGATCAAGTGAGAGCGGTATAAACTTAGATATAAATAAGAGAATTTTAAAATGGAAGGAAGTCCAAAATAATAACAAGCTTTGAATAATTATCATAAGCAATTGTTTCAGACAAAGCAAGTATAGTCTGAAAAAATTACTTCTGGAGAAGGGCATTCTGTAGCGTGACAGAAAATCCACTATATTTTAAGTCATGTGAAATCATAAAGTTTAATTACACCGACAAATGTTATAATAATATTGAATGACATTTAAATAAATCAGAGGAATGAACCACAATAAGATAAAAATCCTCACTACATAATATATAAAACCACTGTTAAAAGAAACCAAAGAAAGTATTGAAGCAACTCATCAACTCATAGTATAATACCAGTAAGTTACCCAGGAAGCTCAGAGCAGTAAACCAGTTATATAAGACTATATCAAAGAAAAAGAGACTCAATTAAAGGGTGGTGAAGACCAAAATACCCCAAAAAACAAGAAGAGGGAAGAATAAAGTTTGTGAACAGGAAGAAAACAATACCCTGAAGCCTGTATAGAAGAATAAAGTCAGTTCAGTAAATAAATTAAATACTCCAAACTAAACCTCAGTCGTGATAACACCAAGTACCTTGGTTTACCCAAGAATGAGGAAGGAAGAACAGAAGAGTGAAGACTAGACGAGGGACAAGAATGAAGACTAGAAGAGGGACAAGAATGAATACCAGAAGGAAGATATGAAGAAGGACAAGAAGGAAGACAGGAGGAGAGGAAGAAATAGTATGAAAGAAACACCGTAGTAAAACCTATTATTATATAAACTACTATCAATCCCAAACCCACAAAAACTATGCAAAAGAAAGTATAACGTACCCAAAATCTTATAAAATGTAATTATTGAGAAAACTAAAGTGCTGTATAGCGTTATAAGAAGTGCACCGGCTAAACCTATTGTGTAATAAAGAAATAAACTAGTCTTAACGGTCCATGATTACTAAAGGTCTGGTCTGAGATAATAAGACTCAAAATATCAGAACCAACAGTGAAAGTGAATTTGTGTAAGTGTTTTTTAAAAAAAAAAGCAATAAATTTAAAGTTGGTGATACTATAACTTAGTAGTATGCTATATCACAACTTTAAAATCTAAACAATAAACAGCATAATAAAATAATAAAATGGAAGGTTTCCAGTATTTTATTATTTTAAGGTAAATCTTTATTTACAAGACATTTGTAAAAAATGATAATAAATAGAGTATGGGAATTAATATTTGCTGATGTGGGGGATCACAGTAGTAATGGTTTGAACCAGAAAGGACTGGTACTAATAAAGTATGAATAAGTGTAACATGTTTAAATAGACTGTTATTTCACAATCCTAAAATCAATGTGTTAAATAAATGTATTTGTAAGGTTTATTAGAAAATAAGATTTATGTTATGTGTTTTAAAAAGAATTATGTTTGATAAATAATAACCTACATACCAGTAATAATGTTCTAAAAGGTATGCTATGTTAGCTCAAAAATAGTTGAAAGATATATGTTCAAAACATATCTGCAATGTGTTCAATTGTGCAGATTGCTGAACCATGTTCATAATTATTTATTTTAAATATGTAGTGTTAATTAACTACTATACAATACAATAAGTTATAAATCATGTTATTTTGATATAATTGTAATTATGTAAAGTCAGAGGAGGAATTAAGTTTAAATTATTTGAGAAAGAAAGAAATATAAAATTCTAAAATCTAGGCCATTTGGTGAAATCAGAGAACCAATATAAAATAGTATAATTCACTTATAAATACTGTAAACTACCCAGATTTATGTAAGATAACACAATTAACCACTACTAGGAATGATCTTATGAATTAAAATGAAAATAAGGAAATATACCTTAACATTTTGTACATTGTCAAAATATATAAATTAATTAATTTTAAAGAGCAATGTCAAATTTACAAATTAACACAAAAAACCAGTTCAAAGGTGTAATTTATATGTATTTAAGGAAAGGGAGAGTAATATGACTAATTAAAATTTATTATAATAGTATTAATAATATTTAAAATGGAAGGAATTTTGTATAAAGACGGAAATCCAATTTTGAGCCTATATTTCCAAAGTGTGAACAAAATTTGTTAATTTCCACAAAAAGTCTACAGATATAGACTATAATACATCAATTTAAAGGGAATGAGATGATTAAACCAATAATAAGGTTAGTAATTCATAAAAGTAAGGAATAAAATAGAAAAATTCCATATATAATGTAACATTTTCTAATGTGTATGGAAGTCGAAAAATGTTAACAATACTTTTTCAAGGATTGACTGGGCAAGATTTATGACCAAGTTAATTAGTCTTTTGTTGAATATCAAGCTGAATAGGTGTGTGACAAAAACGTTCTTAAAATCGAGTCGAACATGATGCTAGCGTTTAGCCATTGAAATCAGTGAACGAGAGTTAGACACTTTTTGAAGCCAATACTATAAAACATTCATGACAATAGTGAAAACAAACCTCTAACTTCACTATACGAGTGACAGTAAACAGTAAAACATTATATTTCAACTGATTCACTTTACAAACCTAACCGTAACTTGAAAAAACTTAACCCCAGAAGGGAAAACAGACAAAATAACCAAATTAACACAAGTTTACACGGAACACTTCACCAGAATACACCAACTAACTTAACAGACATATTACACCAGTGCGGGAAGATTTTAGACATTCACAAAGGTAATTTTATCGTGATTTTGGGACATGCCGAGTTCACAGTAACTACGCAAGAAATAGTAGCGGCCATCTTTTAATTCTACAGAGACCGCCTTCACGATTTCGCAGTGACGTCATCGTCTGCGTATGGTTTGACAGCATTCATTTACATTACATAGTGGAATTATTTAAATACTATTGAATAGTAATTATTGTATTAATATCTTTAATTGTTAATGTTATACTTTCTCGTCACCCTTCTCTGACTATTAATCCTAATCGCTCAAAGAACCTGTCTTTTAATATAATATAACATAAAATTTTGTTCTGTATGACACAATCGATAATTCCTGAGACAGAGTCGATAATTGCTCTCCATCGATAAAATATCGATTATTTATTTAAAATTGTCAATAAATCTTTATATTTCCATTATTTTGTATCTGTACTTATTTCACAGGGTAATTTAAGGGTATTTATAAGGCTGAAGGCATTAAGTGAGAAGAATATATTCTATTTTGAACAAGATATTGGACCAGTCAGAAAAGTCACCAATCGATTATTACCTGGAGTTAATCTGTTTAACTCCAGACTTGGTGCAAATCTTCAAGAAGTGCTCGACGGTCAATAAATACCTACCTGTTATTAAAATTTTACCAGAACCTTTTAAAAAACAGATTTATCTATTATACATACCTCTATAAACATAAACAAAATTATTTTATTATTTGAAAATTCTATTATTATTGAATTTTCCATTTTATTTTTATTCTTTTGTAACGACCGGCATCAGGGTCTTACTACAAAGTGGCGCCCAACGTGGGGCTTGATCAGATTACAGCCATATATAGGGTCTTCTTACAAAGTGACGAACCCAACGCTGGGCATAAAGGAAGAAGGCAGTACCCAATAGGTCACGTTTGGTTACAAAGTGGCGTCCAACTTAGAGGGCTTAGTAATCTAAGCTTGGCAGCGATTGATTAATAGAGACAGGAGAAAGATGCAAAGACGAGCTACATCGAAAAAGAGGGCGGCAGAGGCCGAAAAAGAGATGGACAAGGGAGATAAGGAGGCAACACCTGTGGAGGATCCGGAAGTGTTACTAATCCAGGTGGAACATAAAAAACCCGAACCACCAGAGGAACAAGCTGAAGTAACAACGCAAACAGTGGAAGTCAATGTCTCAGAAAAGGAGAAACCGTCGCAAACCGCGGACATGACAACCCAAGAAATGTTCAAGCAGATGATGGAGACAATGAGTGGAATGAGTAAAGATTTAAAGAAAGAAATCAAATCCACGAGTGAAGACTTGAATAACAAACTGGACAATATAAATCAGAAACTGGATGATTGGGCCGAAGAAAGAAGAGAGGACAGATTAAAAAAGGTAGAATTAAGAAAGGAGAAGACCGAAGAAATAAAAAATGATAGCCAACCAGAACCAGAAGAAGTACTAAATGACAAAACGCAAGAACAAATAATGGTAGTACCTGAAATTGAAACTAACCGAAACCAGGAAGATATTAAACCAAGGAAAAGGAGAATGTATCCAAGAAATGTAATGAAAACCAAGGAAAAAATAGAAATGATGAACCATGGTTTAATGGATGTCAGTAATATTCCAATTACCGACCATGAAGAAATCGGGAATTACAGAAATTTCGAAAGGAGATTCAAGGTAATCTCAGAATTTATGTACCACCAAACAGTAGTTTACCAATGGGGAAGGACCAGAGGTAAACGGAATACGACATGTGGACCAGATCAGTTCCAGTGCGGAACTAAACAGTGTGTTTCAGAAAGATGGAAATATAACATCTTATCAGACTGTGACGATGGCACTGGTGAATCACCAGAGTGTGTTTCATTAGTGCGCCATCCAGAACTATTCCAGTGTACAATTACACAAAAATGTATACCTTCCGGATGGATATGTGATGATGAACCAGATTATGGGGATTCAGAGAAGCAAATAATTGATAAACCAGATGAAGACCCTCACAGATATTTTTCAGATCATACAGCATATGGACCAGAGACCTATTTGAATATAAAACAATGTAATAATGGGAACAATACTAATTACCATGATAAGAATAATACGGATCCAAATTATCAAAACCCGAATCGACCCTCTGATGGTTATCAGGGTAACCACAATCCCTACCCTAATAACGTAAATAGTCAGAGAAGCCCCAATTATGGTAATAGTCCTTACCATAATAATACCAATAGTACGGGTCCCAATAATAGTAATTTTAGTAATAATAGGTTTCCTCGCCCAAGAGTGAACTTCATACGGGCCACAGATGGAAGACAGCGAGGTTTCAACCACCATAGAGGGAACAGTTACCGAAGATACGAAGAAAGGCGGAGGAGCCTAGAACGGGACCAACCGAGGTACTATCCGGCGCGTAGGAGTAATAGTTTGGACAACACTGAACAGAGGTCGCACCATGAACGACCGGAAGACCATAGAACAGATCGGCAAGTAACCACTCTGAGCATCCCGAATGAGGCATCGAATAATATGGCTCAAAGAAACAATGATGCCGAGCCTTTAAACGGGCACAGGCAGTAAGAAATAACCAGAACCCATTACTGCTTCTGACTACTGGGTATGATAATGAGAGAATGAAACTTCCAAAATTCTAAAATACATGTAAGCCCACCTTACATAAAGTTTATTTAAAGGAAAACCATTTAGAAGATATAAGATAGAATTTAAATCAACAAAATTCTAAACATACGTAAGTTCACCTTACATACCAGGAAAATGTGAAAAAACTTTATGGCAAGAATAGAAGAAGAATTAGAATTTAAAAGCCCCAAAATAAAAAAATACATGTAAGCTCACCTTACATACCAGATGTTTGTGAAAAACTATGTGGCAATAATACAAGAAGAATTTTGAAATAAACAGCCAAATTATAAAAAGAAATATAAGCACATATTATCTACAATTATTAGAAATTTTTATGGCTAGAAAAATATATAAGATAGAATTTAAAAACCACTAAATTCTAAACACAATGTAAGCCAATTGCATACAATTAATTTGAGAAAACTTTATAGAATAACATAAGAAGAGTGAATTTTGAATTATGAATAAATCAAGTTTCCCAAACCAAGTATAAGTACAACTTACCAACCAATTATGAATAAACCACTATGATGAGATAAACTGAAGGGATTTCATACCATATTTATGGTAAGCATAGAAGATAATTACCATGGTAACAAAGAATCATGATGGGATGAAGAAAGGAAACAGATTTAGAATTAAAACGAATAATTCTGAACAATATGATAATGTCTAAGTTCAATTTGAAGAGTAAAAACTTTTCCGTAAAATGGTGATGAAGGAAATAAAAAAGAAAAAATTTCTTTAAACGATTGGAGTGATTGAATAGAATAATAAAGTACAAAAACTTCTTTGGAATTATGAGAGAATGAAACTTTGAAGTGGTATGAGGAGAAATTATGACCTCATTATGAAATTAATAAAAAACCATCATTCACAAGTATAATAACAATGACCGGAATAATGTGAAAATAATGTCAAAAATTTATGTAATTAAATGAATTAATATAAAATGATTTATGAATTAAATGACAATTATGATATTGACAGTTATACAAATTCTAGAAAATAGAACAAGTGGAAATTTTAAGAACGATGAAACAGTCTAAAAATGTCACAAAGATATGCTACTATAAATAATGCAGATTATAATGAAAAAACCAGAAGGTAATAAAGAATTTATAACCAAAAGATTTATATGATAAGAAAAGTTGAAAAAATGTAATAATAGAAGAGCTTCCTACCATAATATCAAATGAAAGAAACATCCAGATAATAAGTCAGATGAACAACTGAGATAGAAATATTAAAATCTCTGAGAAGTATAATAAGTAATAAGTGAAGTATCCCAAAGATATTTTTTAAATAGTAACAAATGTGTACTATTCTGAATAATTTTTTTAATCTGTCTGATGATAATTCCAGCAGGATTAATATATTTTTTGAGCAGAGATGATTTGCCTCTGTACTCAAATATGTGTGAAGTATTGGACAGCAGAGGAAAGTAGCGTACAGTGCCTCTCTGAACAGAACCAGCTCACAAAGTAGGGAAAGATAGGGAGAAAATATCCCAAGGAGAAAATACTAAAAAGAAATATAAAAATGAAATAATAAATATGAAACTCAGAAGACTATTACTATCAAGGAAGATCAAGTGAGAGCGGTATAAACTCAGATATAAATAAGAGAATTTTAAAATGGAAGGAAGTCCAAAATAATAACAAACTTTGAATAATTATCATAAGCAATTGTTTCAGACAAAGCAAGTATAGTCTGAAAAAATTACTTCTGGAGAAGGGCATTCTGTAGCGTGACAGAAAATCCACTACATTTTAAGTCATGTGAAATCATAAAGTTTAATTACACCGACAAATGTTATAATAATATTGAATGACATTTAAATAAATCAGAGGAATGAACCACAATAAGATAAAAATCCTCACTACATAATATATAAAACCACTGTTAAAAGAAACCAAAGAAAGTATTGAAGCAACTCATCAACTCATAGTATAATACCAGTAAGTTACCCAGGAAGCTCAGAGCAGTAAACCAGTTATATAAGACTATATCAAAGAAAAAGAGACTCAATTAAAGGGTGGTGAAGACCAAAATACCCCAAAAAACAAGAAGAGGGAAGACTAAAGTTTGTGAACAGGAAGAAAACAATACCCTGAAGCCTGTATAGAAGAATAAAGTCAGTTCAGTAAATAAATTAAATACTCCAAACTAAACCTCAGTCGTGATAACACCAAGTACCTTGGTTTACCCAAGAATGAGGAAGGAAGAACAGAAGAGTGAAGACTAGACGAGGGACAAGAATGAAGACTAGAAGAGGGACAAGAATGAATACCAGAAGGAAGATATGAAGAAGGACAAGAAGGAAGACAGGAGGAGAGGAAGAAATAGTATGAAAGAAACACCGTAGTAAAACCTATTATTATATAAACTACTATCAATCCCAAACCCACAAAAACTATGCAAAAGAAAGTATAACGTACCCAAAATCTTATAAAATGTAATTATTGAGAAAACTAAAGTGCTGTATAGCGTTATAAGAAGTGCACCGGCTAAAGCTATTGTGTAATAAAGAAATAAACTAGTCTTAACGGTCCATGATTACTAAAGGTCTGGTCTGAGATAATAAGACTCAAAATATCAGAACCAACAGTGAAAGTGAATTTGTGTAAGTGTTTTTTAAAAAAAAAAGCAATAAACTTAAAGTTGGTGATACTATAACTTAGTAGTATGCTATATCACAACTTTAAAATCTAAACAATAAACAGCATAATAAAATAATAAAATGGAAGGTTTCCAGTATTTTATTATTTTAAGGTAAATCTTTATTTACAAGACATTTGTAAAAAATGATAATAAATAGAGTATGGGAATTAATATTTGCTCATGTGGGGGATCACAGTAGTAATGTTTTGAACCAGAAAGGACTGGTACTAATAAAGTATGAATAAGTGTAACATGTTTAAATAGACTGTTATTTCACAATCCTAAAATCAATGTGTTAAATAAATGTATTTGTAAGGTTTATTAGAAAATAAGATTTATGTTATGTGTTTTAAAAAGAATTATGTTCAAACCATATCTGCAAAATGTTCAATTGTGCAGATTGCTGAACCATGTTCATAATTATTTATTTTAAATATGTAGTGTTAATTAACTACTATACAATACAATAAGTTATAAATCATGTTATTTTGATATAATTGTAATTATGTAAAACCAGAGGACGAATTAAGTTTAAATTATTTGAGAAAGAAAGAAATATAAAATTCTAAAATCTAGGCCATTTGGTGAAATCAGAGAACCAATATAAAATAGTATAATTCACTTATAAATACTGTAAACTACCCAGATTTATGTAAGATAACACAATTAACCACTACTAGGAATGATCTTATGAATTAAAATGAAAATAAGGAAATATACCTTAACATTTTGTACATTGTCAAAATATATAAATTAATTAATTTTAAAGAGCAATGTCAAATTTACAAATTAACACAAAAAACCAGTTCAAAGGTGTAACTTATATGTATTTAAGGAAAGGGAGAGTAATATGACTAATTAAAATTTATTATAATAGTATTAATAATATTTAAAATGGAAGGAATTTTGTATAAAGACGGAAATCCAATTTTGAGCCTATATTTCCAAAGTGTGAACAAAATTTGTTAATTTCCACAAAAAGTCTACTGATATGGACTATAATACATCAATTTAATGGGAATGAGATGATTAAACCAATAATAAGGTTAGTAATTCATAAAAGTAAGGAATAAAATAGAAAAATTCCATATATAATGTAATATTTTCTAATGTGTATGGAAGTCGAAAAATGTTAACAATACTTTTTCAAGGATTAACTGGGCAAGATTTATGACCAAGTTAATTAGTCTTTTGTTGAATATCAAGCTGAATAGGTGTGTGACAAAAACGTTCTTAAAATCGAGTCGAACATGATGCTAGCGTTTAGCCATTGAAATCAGTGAACGAGAGTTAGACACTTTTTGAAGCCAATACTATAAAACATTCATGACAATAGTGAAAACAAACCTTTAACTTCACTATACGAGTGACAGTAAACAGTAAAACATTATATTTCAACTGATTCACTTTACAAACCTAACCGTAACTTGAAAAAACTTAACCCCAGAAGGGAAAACAGACAAAATAACCAAATTAACACAAGTTTACACGGAACACTTCACCAGAATACACCAACTAACTTAACAGACATATTACACCAGTGCGGGAAGATTTTAGACATTCACAAAGGTAATTTTATCGTGATTTTGGGACATGCCGAGTTCACAGTAACTACGCAAGAAATAGTAGCGGCCATCTTTTAATTCTACAGAGACCGCCTTCACGATTTCGCAGTGACGTCATCGTCTGCGTATGGTTTGACAGCATTCATTTACATTACATAGTGGAATTATTTAAATACTATTGAATAGTAATTATTGTATTAATATCTTTAATTGTTAATGTTATACTTTCTCGTCACCCTTCTCTGACTATTAATCCTAATCGCTCAAAGAACCTGTCTTTTAATATAATATAACATAAAATTTTGTTCTGTATGACACAATCGATAATTCCTGAGACAGAGTCGATAATTGCTCTCCATCGATAAAATATCGATTATTTATTTAAAATTGTCAATAAATCTTTATATTTCCATTATTTTGTATCTGTACTTATTTCACAGGGTAATTTAAGGGTATTTATAAGGCTGAAGGCATTAAGTGAGAAGAATATATTCTATTTTGAATAAGATATTGGACCAGTCAGAAAAGTCACCAATCGATTATTACCTGGAGTTAATCTATTTAACTCCAGACTTGGTGCAAATCTTCAAGAAGTGCTCGACGGTCAATAAATACCTACCTGTTATTAAAATTTTACCAGAACCTTTTAAAAAACAGATTTATCTATTATACATACCTCTATAAACATAAACAAAATTATTTTATTATTTGAAAATTCTATTATTATTGAATTTTCCATTTTATTTTTATTCTTTTGTAACGACCGGCATCAGGGTCTTACTACAAAGTGGCGCCCAACGTGGGGCTTGATCAGATTACAGCCATATATAGGGTCTTCTTACAAAGTGACGAACCCAACGCTGGGCATAAAGGAAGAAGGCAGTACCCAATAGGTCACGTTTGGTTACAAAGTGGCGTCCAACTTAGAGGGCTTAGTAATCTAAGCTTGGCAGCGATTGATTAATAGAGACAGGAGAAAGATGCAAAGACGAGCTACATCGAAAAAGAGGGCGGCAGAGGCCGAAAAAGAGATGGACAAGGGAGATAAGGAGGCAACACCTGTGGAGGATCCGGAAGTGTTACTAATCCAGGTGGAACATAAAAAACCCGAACCACCAGAGGAACAAGCTGAAGTAACAACGCAAACAGTGGAAGTCAATGTCTCAGAAAAGGAGAAACCGTCGCAAACCGCGGACATGACAACCCAAGAAATGTTCAAGCAGATGATGGAGACAATGAGTGGAATGAGTAAAGATTTAAAGAAAGAAATCAAATCCACGAGTGAAGACTTGAATAACAAACTGGACAATATAAATCAGAAACTGGATGATTGGGCCGAAGGAAGAAGAGAGGACAGATTAAAAAAGGAAGAATTAAGAAAGGAGAAGACCGAAGAAATAAAAAATGATAGCCAACCAGAACCACAAGAAGTACTAAATGACAAAACGCAAGAACAAATAATGGTAGTACCTGAAATTGAAACTAACCGAAACCAGGAAGATATTAAACCAAGGAAAAGGAGAATGTATCCAAGAAATGTAATGAAAACCAAGGAAGAAATAGAAATGATGAACCATGGTTTAATGGATGTCAGTAATATTCCAATTACCGACCATGAAGAAATCGGGAATTACAGAAATTTCGAAAGGAGATTCAAGGTAATCTCAGAATTTATGTACCACCAAACAGTAGTTTACCAATGGGGAAGGACCAGAGGTAAACGGAATACGACATGTGGACCAGATCAGTTCCAGTGCGGAACTAAACAGTGTATTTCAGAAAAATGGAAATATAACATCTTATCAGACTGTGACGATGGCACTGGTGAATCACCAGAGTGTGTTTCATTAGTGCGCCATCCAGAACTATTCCAGTGTACAATTACACAAAAATGTATACCTTCCGGATGGATATGTGATGATGAACCAGATTATGGGGATTCAGAGAAGCAAATAATTGATAAACCAGATGAAGACCCTCACAGATATTTTTCAGATCATACAGCATATGGACCAGAGACCTATTGGAATATAAAACAATGTAATAATGGGAACAATACTAATTACCATGATAAGAATCATACGGATCCAAATTATCAAAACCCGAATCGACCCTCTGATGGTTATCAGGGTAACCACAATCCCTACCCTAATAACGTAAATAGTCAGAGAAGCCCCAATTATGGTAATAGTCCTTACCATAATAATACCAATAGTACGGGTCCAAATAATAGTAATTTTAGTAATAACAGGTTTCCTCGCCCAAGAGTGAACTTCATACGGGCCACAGATGGAAGACAGCGAGGTTTCAACCACCATAGAGGGAACAGTTACCGAAGATACGAAGAAAGGCGGAGGAGCCTAGAACGGGACCAACCGAGGTACTATCCGGCGCGTAGGAGTAATAGTTTGGACAACACTGAACAGAGGTCGCACCATGAACGTCCGGAAGACCATAGAACAGATCGGCAAGTAACCACTCTGAGCATCCCGAATGAGGCATCGAATAATATGGCTCAAAGAAACAATGATGCCGAGCCTTTAAACGGGCACAGGCAGTAAGAAATAACCAGAACCCATTACTGCTTCTGACTACTGGGTATGATAATGAGAGAATGAAACTTCCAAAATTCTAAAATACATGTAAGCCCACCTTACATAAAGTTTATTTAAAGGAAAACCATTTAGAAGATATAAGATAGAATTTAAATCAACAAAATTCTAAACATACGTAAGTTCACCTTACATACCAGGAAAATGTGAAAAAACTTTATGGCAAGAATAGAAGAAGAATTAGAATTTAAAAGCCCCAAAATAAAAAAATACATGTAAGCTCACCTTACATACCAGATGTTTGTGAAAAACTATGTGGCAATAATACAAGAAGAATTTTGAAATAAACAGCCAAATTATAAAAAGAAATATAAGCACATATTATCTACAATTATTAGAAATTTTTATGGATAGAAAAATATATAAGATAGAATTTAAAAACCACTAAATTCTAAACACAATGTAAGCCAATTGCATACAATTTATTTGAGAAAACTTTATAGAATAACATAAGAAGAGTGAATTTTGAATTATGAATAAATCAAGTTTCCCAAACCAAGTATAAGTACAACTTACCAACCAATTATGAATAAACCACTATGATGAGATAAACTGAAGGGATTTCATACCATATTTATGGTAAGCATAGAAGACAATTACCATGGTAACAAAGAATCATGATGGGATGAAGAAAGGAAACAGATTTAGAATTAAAACGAATAATTCTGAACAATATGATAATGTCTAAGTTCAATTTGAAGAGTAAAAACTTTTCCGTAAAATGGTGATGAAGGAAATAAAAAAGAAAAAATTTCTTTAATACGATTGGAGTGATTGAATAGAATAATAAAGTACAAAAACTTCTTTGGAATTATGAGAGAATGAAACTTTGAAGTGGTATGAGGAGAAATTATGACCTCATTATGAAATTAATAAAAAACCATCATTCACAAGTATAATAACAATGACCGGAATAATGTGAAAATAATGTCAAAAATTTATGTAATTAAATGAATTAATATAAAATGATTTATGAATTAAATGACAATTATGATATTGACAGTTATACAAATTCTAGAAAATAGAACAAGTGGAAATTTTAAGAACGATGAAACAGTCTAAAAATGTCACAAAGATATGCTACTATAAATAATGCAGATTATAATGAAAAAACCAGAAGGTAATAAAGAATTTATAACCAAAAGATTTATATGATAAGAAAAGTTGAAAAAATGTAATAATAGAAGAGCTTCCTACCATAATATCAAATGAAAGAAACATCCAGATAATAAGTCAGATGAACAACTGAGATAGAAATATTAAAATCTCTGAGAAGTATAATAAGTAATAAGTGAAGTATCCCAAAGATATTTTTTAAATAGTAACAAATGTGTACTATTCTGAATAATTTTTTTAATCTGTCTGATGATAATTCCAGCAGGATTAATATATTTTTTGAGCAGAGATGATTTGCCTCTGTACTCAAATATGTGTGAAGTATTGGACAGCAGAGGAAAGTAGCGTACAGTGCCTCTCTGAACTGAACCAGCTCACAAAGTAGGGAACGATAGGGAGAAAATATCCCAAGGAGAAAATACTAAGAAGAAATATAAAAATGAAATAATAAATATGAAACTCAGAAGACTATTACTATCAAGGAAGATCAAGTGAGAGCGGTATAAACTCAGATATAAATAAGAGAATTTTAAAATGGAAGGAAGTCCAAAATAATAACAAACTTTGAATAATTATCATAAGCAATTGTTTCAGACAAAGCAAGTATAGTCTGAAAAAATTACTTCTGGAGAAGGCCATTCTGTAGCGTGACAGAAAATCCACTACATTTTAAGTCATGTGAAATCATAAAGTTTAATTACACCGACAAATGTTATAATAATATTGAATGACATTTAAATAAATCAGAGGAATGAACCACAATAAGATAAAAATCCTCACTACATAATATATAAAACCACTGTTAAAAGAAACCAAAGAAAGTATTGAAGCAACTCATCAACTCATAGTATAATACCAGTAAGTTACCCAGGAAGCTCAGAGCAGTAAACCAGTTATATAAGACTATATCAAAGAAAAAGAGACTCAATTAAAGGGTGGTGAAGACCAAAATACCCCAAAAAACAAGAAGAGGGAAGAATAAAGTTTGTGAACAGGAAGAAAACAATACCCTGAAGCCTGTATAGAAGAATAAAGTCAGTTCAGTAAATAAATTAAATACTCCAAACTAAACCTCAGTCGTGATAACACCAAGTACCTTGGTTTACCCAAGAATGAGGAAGGAAGAACAGAAGAGTGAAGACTAGACGAGGGACAAGAATGAAGACTAGAAGAGGGACAAGAATGAATACCAGAAGGAAGATATGAAGAAGGACAAGAAGGAAGACAGGAGGAGAGGAAGAAATAGTATGAAAGAAACACCGTAGTAAAACCTATTATTATATAAACTACTATCAATCCCAAACCCACAAAAACTATGCAAAAGAAAGTATAACGTACCCAAAATCTTATAAAATGTAATTATTGAGAAAACTAAAGTGCTGTATAGCGTTATAAGAAGTGCACCGGCTAAACCTATTGTGTAATAAAGAAATAAACTAGTCTTAACGGTCCATGATTACTAAAGGTCTGGTCTGAGATAATAAGACTCAAAATATCAGAACCAACAGTGAAAGTGAATTTGTGTAAGTGTTTTTTAAAAAAAAAAAGCAATAAACTTAAAGTTGGTGATACTATAACTTAGTAGTATGCTATATCACAACTTTAAAATCTAAACAATAAACAGCATAATAAAATAATAAAATGGAAGGTTTCCAGTATTTTATTATTTTAATGTAAATCTTTATTTACAAGACATTTGTAAAAAATGATAATAAATAGAGTATGGGAATTAATATTTGCTGATGTGGGGGACCAGAAAGGACTGGTACTAATAAAGTATGAATAAGTGTAACATGTTTAAATAGACTGTTATTTCACAATCCTAAAATCAATGTGTTAAATAAATGTATTTGTAAGGTTTATTAGAAAATAAGATTTATGTTATGTGTTTTAAAAAGAATTATGTTCAAACCATATCTGCAATGTGTTCAATTGTGCAGATTGCTGAACCATGTTCATAATTATTTATTTTAAATATGTAGTGTTAATTAACTACTATACAATACAATAAGTTATAAATCATGTTATTTTGATATAATTGTAATTATGTAAAGTCAGAGGAGGAATTAAGTTTAAATTATTTGAGAAAGAAAGAAATGTAAAATTCTAAAATCTAGGCCATTTGGTGAAATCAGAGAACCAATATAAAATAGTATAATTCACTTATAAATACTGTAAACTACCCAGATTTATGTAAGATAACACAATTAACCACTACTAGGAATGATCTTATGAATTAAAATGAAAATAAGGAAATATACCTTAACATTTTGTACATTGTCGAAATATATAAATTAATTAATTTTAAAGAGCAATGTCAAATTTACAAATTAACACAAAAAACCAGTTCAAAGTTGTAATTTATATGTATTTAAGGAAAGGGAGAGTAATATGACTAATTAAAATTTATTATAATAGTATTAATAATATTTAAAATGGAAGGAATTTTGTATAAAGACGGAAATCCAATTTTGAGCCTATATTTCCAAAGTGTGAACAAAATTTGTTAATTTCCACAAAAAGTCTACAGATATAGACTATAATACATCAATTTAAAGGGAATGAGATGATTAAACCAATAATAAGGTTAGTAATTCATAAAAGTAAGGAATAAAATAGAAAAATTCCATATATAATGTAATATTTTCTAATGTGTATGGAAGTCGAAAAATGTTAACAATACTTTTTCAAGGATTGACTGGGCAAGATTTATGACCAAGTTAATTAGTCTTTTG
Source organism: Magicicada septendecula (assembly GCA_034769895.1). Taxonomy (NCBI): domain Eukaryota; kingdom Metazoa; phylum Arthropoda; class Insecta; order Hemiptera; family Cicadidae; genus Magicicada; species Magicicada septendecula. Next base: position 197,717,389 of record CM068373.1, on the reverse strand, counting down.
TTGAATATCAAGCTGAATAGGTGTGTGACAAAAACGTTCTTAAAATCGAGTCGAACATGATGCTAGCGTTTAGCCATTGAAATCAGTGAACGAGAGTTAGACACTTTTTGAAGCCAATACTATAAAACATTCATGACAATAGTGAAAACAAACCTTTAACTTCACTATACGAGTGACAGTAAACAGTAAAACATTATATTTCAACTGATTCACTTTACAAACCTAACCGTAACTTGAAAAAACTTAACCCCAGAAGGGAAAACAGACAAAATAACCAAATTAACACAAGTTTACACGGAACACTTCACCAGAATACACCAACTAACTTAACAGACATATTACACCAGTGCGGGAAGATTTTAGACATTCACAAAGGTAATTTTATCGTGATTTTGGGACATGCCGAGTTCACAGTAACTACGCAAGAAATAGTAGCGGCCATCTTTTAATTCTACAGAGACCGCCTTCACGATTTCGCAGTGACGTCATCGTCTGCGTATGGTTTGACAGCATTCATTTACATTACATAGTGGAATTATTTAAATACTATTGAATAGTAATTATTGTATTAATATCTTTAATTGTTAATGTTATACTTTCTCGTCACCCTTCTCTGACTATTAATCCTAATCGCTCAAAGAACCTGTCTTTTAATATAATATAACATAAAATTTTGTTCTGTATGACACAATCGATAATTCCTGAGACAGAGTCGATAATTGCTCTCCATCGATAAAATATCGATTATTTATTTAAAATTGTCAATAAATCTTTATATTTCCATTATTTTGTATCTGTACTTATTTCACAGGGTAATTTAAGGGTATTTATAAGGCTGAAGGCATTAAGTGAGAAGAATATATTCTATTTTGAATAAGATATTGGACCAGTCAGAAAAGTCACCAATCGATTATTACCTGGAGTTAATCTATTTAACTCCAGACTTGGTGCAAATCTTCAAGAAGTGCTCGACGGTCAATAAATACCTACCTGTTATTAAAATTTTACCAGAACCTTTTAAAAAACAGATTTATCTATTATACATACCTCTATAAACATAAACAAAATTATTTTATTATTTGAAAATTCTATTATTATTGAATTTTCCATTTTATTTTTATTCTTTTGTAACGACCGGCATCAGGGTCTTACTACAAAGTGGCGCCCAACGTGGGGCTTGATCAGATTACAGCCATATATAGGGTCTTCTTACAAAGTGACGAACCCAACGCTGGGCATAAAGGAAGAAGGCAGTACCCAATAGGTCACGTTTGGTTACAAAGTGGCGTCCAACTTAGAGGGCTTAGTAATCTAAGCTTGGCAGCGATTGATTAATAGAGACAGGAGAAAGATGCAAATACGAGCTACATCGAAAAAGAGGGCGGCAGAGGCCGAAAAAGAGATGGACAAGGGAGATAAGGAGGCAACACCTGTGGAGGATCCGGAAGTGTTACTAATCCAGGTGGAACATAAAAAACCCGAACCACCAGAGGAACAAGCTGAAGTAACAACGCAAACAGTGGAAGTCAATGTCTCAGAAAAGGAGAAACCGTCGCAAACCGCGGACATGACAACCCAAGAAATGTTCAAGCAGATGATGGAGACAATGAGTGGAATGAGTAAAGATTTAAAGAAAGAAATCAAATCCACGAGTGAAGACTTGAATAACAAACTGGACAATATAAATCAGAAACTGGATGATTGGGCCGAAGGAAGAAGAGAGGACAGATTAAAAAAGGAAGAATTAAGAAAGGAGAAGACCGAAGAAATAAAAAATGATAGCCAACCAGAACCACAAGAAGTACTAAATGACAAAACGCAAGAACAAATAATGGTAGTACCTGAAATTGAAACTAACCGAAACCAGGAAGATATTAAACCAAGGAAAAGGAGAATGTATCCAAGAAATGTAATGAAAACCAAGGAAGAAATAGAAATGATGAACCATGGTTTAATGGATGTCAGTAATATTCCAATTACCGACCATGAAGAAATCGGGAATTACAGAAATTTCGAAAGGAGATTCAAGGTAATCTCAGAATTTATGTACCACCAAACAGTAGTTTACCAATGGGGAAGGACCAGAGGTAAACGGAATACGACATGTGGACCAGATCAGTTCCAGTGCGGAACTAAACAGTGTATTTCAGAAAAATGGAAATATAACATCTTATCAGACTGTGACGATGGCACTGGTGAATCACCAGAGTGTGTTTCATTAGTGCGCCATCCAGAACTATTCCAGTGTACAATTACACAAAAATGTATACCTTCCGGATGGATATGTGATGATGAACCAGATTATGGGGATTCAGAGAAGCAAATAATTGATAAACCAGATGAAGACCCTCACAGATATTTTTCAGATCATACAGCATATGGACCAGAGACCTATTGGAATATAAAACAATGTAATAATGGGAACAATACTAATTACCATGATAAGAATCATACGGATCCAAATTATCAAAACCCGAATCGACCCTCTGATGGTTATCAGGGTAACCACAATCCCTACCCTAATAACGTAAATAGTCAGAGAAGCCCCAATTATGGTAATAGTCCTTACCATAATAATACCAATAGTACGGGTCCAAATAATAGTAATTTTAGTAATAACAGGTTTCCTCGCCCAAGAGTGAACTTCATACGGGCCACAGATGGAAGACAGCGAGGTTTCAACCACCATAGAGGGAACAGTTACCGAAGATACGAAGAAAGGCGGAGGAGCCTAGAACGGGACCAACCGAGGTACTATCCGGCGCGTAGGAGTAATAGTTTGGACAACACTGAACAGAGGTCGCACCATGAACGTCCGGAAGACCATAGAACAGATCGGCAAGTAACCACTCTGAGCATCCCGAATGAGGCATCGAATAATATGGCTCAAAGAAACAATGATGCCGAGCCTTTAAACGGGCACAGGCAGTAAGAAATAACCAGAACCCATTACTGCTTCTGACTACTGGGTATGATAATGAGAGAATGAAACTTCCAAAATTCTAAAATACATGTAAGCCCACCTTACATAAAGTTTATTTAAAGGAAAACCATTTAGAAGATATAAGATAGAATTTAAATCAACAAAATTCTAAACATACGTAAGTTCACCTTACATACCAGGAAAATGTGAAAAAACTTTATGGCAAGAATAGAAGAAGAATTAGAATTTAAAAGCCCCAAAATAAAAAAATACATGTAAGCTCACCTTACATACCAGATGTTTGTGAAAAACTATGTGGCAATAATACAAGAAGAATTTTGAAATAAACAGCCAAATTATAAAAAGAAATATAAGCACATATTATCTACAATTATTAGAAATTTTTATGGATAGAAAAATATATAAGATAGAATTTAAAAACCACTAAATTCTAAACACAATGTAAGCCAATTGCATACAATTTATTTGAGAAAACTTTATAGAATAACATAAGAAGAGTGAATTTTGAATTATGAATAAATCAAGTTTCCCAAACCAAGTATAAGTACAACTTACCAACCAATTATGAATAAACCACTATGATGAGATAAACTGAAGGGATTTCATACCATATTTATGGTAAGCATAGAAGACAATTACCATGGTAACAAAGAATCATGATGGGATGAAGAAAGGAAACAGATTTAGAATTAAAACGAATAATTCTGAACAATATGATAATGTCTAAGTTCAATTTGAAGAGTAAAAACTTTTCCGTAAAATGGTGATGAAGGAAATAAAAAAGAAAAAATTTCTTTAATACGATTGGAGTGATTCAATAGAATAATAAAGTACAAAAACTTCTTTGGAATTATGAGAGAATGAAACTTTGAAGTGGTATGAGGAGAAATTATGACCTCATTATGAAATTAATAAAAAACCATCATTCACAAGTATAATAACAATGACCGGAATAATGTGAAAATAATGTCAAAAATTTATGTAATTAAATGAATTAATATAAAATGATTTATGAATTAAATGACAATTATGATATTGACAGTTATACAAATTCTAGAAAATAGAACAAGTGGAAATTTTAAGAACGATGAAACAGTCTAAAAATGTCACAAAGATATGCTACTATAAATAATGCAGATTATAATGAAAAAACCAGAAGGTAATAAAGAATTTATAACCAAAAGATTTATATGATAAGAAAAGTTGAAAAAATGTAATAATAGAAGAGCTTCCTACCATAATATCAAATGAAAGAAACATCCAGATAATAAGTCAGATGAACAACTGAGATAGAAATATTAAAATCTCTGAGAAGTATAATAAGTAATAAGTGAAGTATCCCAAAGATATTTTTTAAATAGTAACAAATGTGTACTATTCTGAATAATTTTTTTAATCTGTCTGATGATAATTCCAGCAGGATTAATATATTTTTTGAGCAGAGATGATTTGCCTCTGTACTCAAATATGTGTGAAGTATTGGACAGCAGAGGAAAGTAGCGTACAGTGCCTCTCTGAACTGAACCAGCTCACAAAGTAGGGAACGATAGGGAGAAAATATCCCAAGGAGAAAATACTAAGAAGAAATATAAAAATGAAATAATAAATATGAAACTCAGAAGACTATTACTATCAAGGAAGATCAAGTGAGAGCGGTATAAACTCAGATATAAATAAGAGAATTTTAAAATGGAAGGAAGTCCAAAATAATAACAAACTTTGAATAATTATCATAAGCAATTGTTTCAGACAAAGCAAGTATAGTCTGAAAAAATTACTTCTGGAGAAGGCCATTCTGTAGCGTGACAGAAAATCCACTACATTTTAAGTCATGTGAAATCATAAAGTTTAATTACACCGACAAATGTTATAATAATATTGAATGACATTTAAATAAATCAGAGGAATGAACCACAATAAGATAAAAATCCTCACTACATAATATATAAAACCACTGTTAAAAGAAACCAAAGAAAGTATTGAAGCAACTCATCAACTCATAGTATAATACCAGTAAGTTACCCAGGAAGCTCAGAGCAGTAAACCAGTTATATAAGACTATATCAAAGAAAAAGAGACTCAATTAAAGGGTGGTGAAGACCAAAATACCCCAAAAAACAAGAAGAGGGAAGAATAAAGTTTGTGAACAGGAAGAAAACAATACCCTGAAGCCTGTATAGAAGAATAAAGTCAGTTCAGTAAATAAATTAAATACTCCAAACTAAACCTCAGTCGTGATAACACCAAGTACCTTGGTTTACCCAAGAATGAGGAAGGAAGAACAGAAGAGTGAAGACTAGACGAGGGACAAGAATGAAGACTAGAAGAGGGACAAGAATGAATACCAGAAGGAAGATATGAAGAAGGACAAGAAGGAAGACAGGAGGAGAGGAAGAAATAGTATGAAAGAAACACCGTAGTAAAACCTATTATTATATAAACTACTATCAATCCCAAACCCACAAAAACTATGCAAAAGAAAGTATAACGTACCCAAAATCTTATAAAATGTAATTATTGAGAAAACTAAAGTGCTGTATAGCGTTATAAGAAGTGCACCGGCTAAACCTATTGTGTAATAAAGAAATAAACTAGTCTTAACGGTCCATGATTACTAAAGGTCTGGTCTGAGATAATAAGACTCAAAATATCAGAACCAACAGTGAAAGTGAATTTGTGTAAGTGTTTTTTAAAAAAAAAAAGCAATAAACTTAAAGTTGGTGATACTATAACTTAGTAGTATGCTATATCACAACTTTAAAATCTAAACAATAAACAGCATAATAAAATAATAAAATGGAAGGTTTCCAGTATTTTATTATTTTAATGTAAATCTTTATTTACAAGACATTTGTAAAAAATGATAATAAATAGAGTATGGGAATTAATATTTGCTGATGTGGGGGACCAGAAAGGACTGGTACTAATAAAGTATGAATAAGTGTAACATGTTTAAATAGACTGTTATTTCACAATCCTAAAATCAATGTGTTAAATAAATGTATTTGTAAGGTTTATTAGAAAATAAGATTTATGTTATGTGTTTTAAAAAGAATTATGTTCAAACCATATCTGCAATGTGTTCAATTGTGCAGATTGCTGAACCATGTTCATAATTATTTATTTTAAATATGTAGTGTTAATTAACTACTATACAATACAATAAGTTATAAATCATGTTATTTTGATATAATTGTAATTATGTAAAGTCAGAGGAGGAATTAAGTTTAAATTATTTGAGAAAGAAAGAAATGTAAAATTCTAAAATCTAGGCCATTTGGTGAAATCAGAGAACCAATATAAAATAGTATAATTCACTTATAAATACTGTAAACTACCCAGATTTATGTAAGATAACACAATTAACCACTACTAGGAATGATCTTATGAATTAAAATGAAAATAAGGAAATATACCTTAACATTTTGTACATTGTCGAAATATATAAATTAATTAATTTTAAAGAGCAATGTCAAATTTACAAATTAACACAAAAAACCAGTTCAAAGTTGTAATTTATATGTATTTAAGGAAAGGGAGAGTAATATGACTAATTAAAATTTATTATAATAGTATTAATAATATTTAAAATGGAAGGAATTTTGTATAAAGACGGAAATCCAATTTTGAGCCTATATTTCCAAAGTGTGAACAAAATTTGTTAATTTCCACAAAAAGTCTACAGATATAGACTATAATACATCAATTTAAAGGGAATGAGATGATTAAACCAATAATAAGGTTAGTAATTCATAAAAGTAAGGAATAAAATAGAAAAATTCCATATATAATGTAATATTTTCTAATGTGTATGGAAGTCGAAAAATGTTAACAATACTTTTTCAAGGATTGACTGGGCAAGATTTATGACCAAGTTAATTAGTCTTTTGTTGAATATCAAGCTGAATAGGTGTGTGGGACAAAAACGTTCTTAAAATCGAGTCGAACATGATGCTAGCGTTTAGCCATTGAAATCAGTGAACGAGAGTTAGACACTTTTTGAAGCCAATACTATAAAACATTCATGACAATAGTGAAAACAAACCTTTAACTTCACTATACGAGTGACAGTAAACAGTAAAACATTATATTTCAACTGATTCACTTTACAAACCTAACCGTAACTTGAAAAAACTTAACCCCAGAAGGGAAAACAGACAAAATAACCAAATTAACACAAGTTACACGGAACACTTCACCAGAATACACCAACTAACTTAACAGACATATTACACCAGTGCGGGAAGATTTTAGACATTCACAAAGGTAATTTTATCGTGATTTTGGGACATGCCGAGTTCACAGTAACTACGCAAGAAATAGTAGCGGCCATCTTTTAATTCTACAGAGACCGCCTTCACGATTTCGCAGTGACGTCATCGTCTGCGTATGGTTTGACAGCATTCATTTACATTACATAGTGGAATTATTTAAATACTATTGAATAGTAATTATTGTATTAATATCTTTAATTGTTAATGTTATACTTTCTCGTCACCCTTCTCTGGACTATTAATCCTATCGCTCAAAGAACCTGTCTTTTAATATAATATACATAAAATTTTTGTTCTGTATGACACAATCGATAATTCCTGAGACAGAGTCGATAATTGCTCTCCATCGATAAAATATCGATTATTTATTTAAAATTGTCAATAAATCTTTATATTTCCATTATTTTGTATCTGTACTTATTTCACAGGGTAATTTAAGGGTATTTATAAGGCTGAAGGCATTAAGTGAGAAGAATATATTCTATTTTGAATAAGATATTGGACCAGTCAGAAAGTCACCAATCGATTATTACCTGGAGTTAATCTATTTAACTCCAGACTTGGGTGCAAATCTTCAAGAAGTGCTCGACGGTCAATAAATACCTACCTGTTATTAAATTTTACCAGAACCTTTTAAAAAACAGATTTATCTATTATACATACCTCTATAAACATAAACAAAATTATTTTATTATTTGAAAATTCTATTATTATTGAATTTTCCATTTTATTTTTATTCTTTTGTAACGACCGGCATCAGGGTCTTACTACAAAGTGGCGCCAACGTGGGGCTTGATCAGATTACAGCATTATATAGGGTCTTCTTACAAAGTGACGAACCCAACGCTGGGCATAAAGAAGAAGGCAGTACCCAATAGGTCACGTTTGGTTACAAAGTGGCGTCCAACTTAGAGGGCTTAGTAATCTAAGCTTGCAGCGATTGATTAATAGAGACAGGAGAAAGATGCAAATACGAGCTACATCGAAAAAGAGGGCGGCAGAGGCCGAAAAAGAGATGGACAAGGGAGATAAGGAGGCAACACCTGTGGAGGATCCGGAAGTGTTACTAATCCAGGTGGAACATAAAAAACCCGAACCACCAGAGGAACAAGCTGAAGTAACAACGCAAACAGTGGAAGTCAATGTCTCAGAAAAGGAGAAACCGTCGCAAACCGCGGACATGACAACCAAGAAATGTTCAAGCAGATGATGGAGACAATGAGTGGAATGAGTAAAGATTTAAAGAAAGAAATCAAATCACGAGTGAAGACTTGAATAACAAACTGGACAATATAA